>PVLC010005077.1:57224-79467 GCA_004027655.1 Graphiurus murinus | reverse complement strand
GAAACAGACCCACAGACTTTCAGTCAACTGATTTTTGACAAAGGAGCCAAAAATATACGCTGGAAAAAGGATAGCCTCTTTAACAAATGGTGTTGGCAAAACTGGTTAACCATATGCAGGAAACTGGAAATAAACCCCACTTTCTCACCCTGCACAAGAGTCAACTCAAGGTGGATCAAGGACCTGGATGTCAGACCAGGGACACTGCAGCTACTTGAAGAGGGCATAGGACCAACACTTGAACACATAGGCACAGGTAAAAACTTTCTCAACAGGACCCCAAAAGCACAGGCAGCTCAAAAGAGGATCAGTGCATGGGATTACATGAAACTGAAAAGCTTCTGCAAAGCAAAGGAAACTATCAAGAACCTCAACAGAGAACCTACAGAGTGGGAGAAAATTTTTGCCAGTTACACTTCAGATAGAGGTTTAATAACTAGGATATACAAAGAACTCAAGAAAATCTCAACTAAGAGAGCAAACAACCCAATCAAAATATGGGCAAAGGACCTAAATAGACACTTCACAAAAGAAGAAATACAAATGGCCAATAAATGTATGAGGAAATGTTCCACATCATTGGCAATCAGGGAGATTGATATATTTTGTATAAGATTACCACTCCATTATGTTCAACTTAATTTAGTCTGTCATCCCAAATGTGTATTTTGGAAGTAAAGATGAGGGACCTTTTAACCTATTGTTGTTATACATCTGGAAGCTATGAGGTGAACGGGATTTGTTTTGTGGAAATTAGGTGTTTACGTGAATTTCAGATTCTTAACAGAGAGCATTTTGAATGCATTCCAGATCTTCAGCATAATTATTCCAAAGTAAGGAATGGAAGACATGATTGAACTCAGACACCTCTGAATTTTTAAAGTGAGAATTTTAATAAGAAGCTTTGGAAAGAAAAATTGCTAAGAAGATATTTGCTAGTTAGTCAAAGTCTTAGAAGATGATACGGGTCTTTTTAAATTTTAAGTCTACATGAATGGCAGTCAAAAGGAAGTACCATAAAAACACTCCCCAAAGGCATTAACCACAAAGTTAACATCATTTTCTAAGATTTTAAATTTTCCATAACCTAAAGAATAAAATATTTCTTAGATTATTAATATAATAATAAAAATGACCTCAGACTTTCCTTATCCTCACTGCACACTTCAAACATCCCAATTGTCTAACATTACACTTTTATTTAGCAACTTCCATGTCCTTTTTTGAACTAAGTACAGTGGAAAAGCCACTGAAAGTTCTTTTTACCTGACAATCAATGAATTTCCCCAAGGTCTTTTTAGGAGTTACATCAGTGATTGCTGTCATGCCTTAGGTGTAACAGTTTGTTTTTGAATACATTTGAATTTAGAAGTCAAGACTTCTCCTTTGTGTAGTGAGGAAACACCCATGAATCTGTGAAATCAGTGAATATATATTGCTTCTTTTGTATTTGTTCCTTCCTTCCAGGGCATTTTTCTCATTACAGAAGTATGGAGTGGCTTAACGCATTATAATAATCTAATTTGTACTGCTGTCACATCTGCAAGTGCTTAGCAAGAGGAGTTAGGATTCAGGCACAAAGTGAGTTAAACCAGAAAACAATAATATTAGCGGTAAAAGCTGGCAACCAGAAAATAGATCATTTTTCAAACTCATGTGATGTACTAATGCTGCAAACTGTATTCCAAGGACTTTTGGTACTGTTTAAACCTCTAATAAACCTGAAGGAGACTAAGGTCATATATCAACCAACAAAGAAAAGGTATTCCCACCCATTCTGAAAGCTGTTTTAGGAAATATGAAAGTATACCTGTTCTCTTTTGATATTTTTGCGGTTAAAATGCAAACAAAAACTAAATTATAAAAGCTGAAATATCCTTTGAGATGAAATGCCAGAAAACAGACTTTATTTTTTGATCCACTTCTAGAGGCTTCAAATTGGTGGTCAGCTACTCAGACTTCAGCTGTTAGTGCTTTTTGTTGGACAGGCAGTGAAACTCAAAGAATCTTAAGTACTTTCAAACATTAAAAATTAAGATATTTCCCATATAAATACCAGATTTCTTTCCAGAAATAGGAATATTTGGCAACTTAGCACATTCATTCCATATGCAACTATCTCCTGGAGCAAAGTAGGAATTTTCAAGTGGATGGACCATTTACTTGGGCATCTAATATTTTTTATTTAGGTATCTCATTTCCTTTTCCCTACAGGATGGGGTAAGAGAGACAATAACAAAGTCTGTTAGAGACTACAATGACTATCATGTAAGTGGGAAGTTTTTTTTTTTTTTTTTTTTTTTAATTTTTTTTTTGTGGTACTGGGGATTGAACTCAGGGGCATTCTACCTCCAAGCTACATCCCCAGCCCTACTTTTTTTAATTCTTTATTTTGAAACTGAGTCTCACTAAGTTGCGGAGTGCCTCACTAGGTAGCTGAGGCTGGCCGCGAACCCGGATCCTCTGGTCTCAGCCTCCCGAATGCTGGGATTACAAACATGTGCCACCATGCCCGGCAAGTGGGAAGTTTTTGGTTCAACCTTTAGGGACACTGCTTTTGGGATACACGAACTGATGCTTACAATTAAGTTAGGGCAATGGATAACATGCAGGTCTGATCTAGACCAATACACTTCAGTATGGTTCATATCTCAAGGGTTGCCAGTTTTACTTCAACACATAATAATGCTCTCTATACATGTCATCTTGATGGGTTGCATGAAGGTAAATTACTAGCAGATTCCAAGATTATATCAATTGAGGTTAAATGGGCACATCTTTTAATTTTTAGTTATTTTTCTAAAACTCATCGGGAAAGATAATGATAGCAGAATGAGCCCAATTTGTAGATGATCAATTTGCATCTGTCTAGTACTACTTGGAAGGATAAATCCATATGAGAGCATCTCCTATAGAAGAAGGTAGAAGAGTCAGTCCCAGAGGTGTTGTCAAGCCAGAAGGAAACTCCAAGTGTGTTTGAAAACTATGTCAATAGAACAAGATCATAAAACTATGATGGAGTGGAAGCAGAAGGCAGCTGGGCAGGGGTAATATGGAGGTTAAAAGATGATGTAACAAGGGTATTGTAGAAAATGCAATGATCAAGACTGGTAAGAATGAGGGAGAGGTGCAAGCTGAGCTTTTCAAGAATTTGGCTGCAAAAAGAAAGCATGTACTGGCAGTAATTTAACTGATGCCTGGATTGGGTTCTAGATGCCCATCTGCTTGCAGAAGGACTCTGCCAGATGAACAGCTGCACTAGCAGACTGCAACCAGTCCAATCTCTTGGATAGGTGGGAGGAAAAACAGACAGGACAGGAAGTAAGCCATCTATGTCTTAACATTTATAGTTGTACTTTCAATCCAATGTTAAATAAATACAAAAAAATCAACATTTGTGAAACCAATTATAATTTCCTAAATGGTAAAAATAAATCGTAATTATCTGATTTTTACAAGAGCATAAGAACAAATATTTATTTTAGATTAGGAACTATTTTATCTCAGAGATTTAAAAACATAAGAATTACATCACAGACACTTACAGTTAAGTAAAATATTTTGCCCATGTGATTAAACTGTGGCATAAGAAACTGAAATGAACTCTTAAAATAATTATTTCTGATCATATCAATTATATAGTCATATATTATGAATAAGGTACATGAAAAATGCTATATTATTTCATCCTTGAAACAAAACTGCAAGGTAAATGTATTATTCATATTTTGCAGCTGAGTAAGTGAAGTTAGAAAGGGACTTTAACAAGGTAGTGAGTGATAAAGCCAGCAGTGCAGTCAAGATGGTCTGATCCTGCATACTGTACTCATGTGAGAAAGGTGGGTATTCCATCTCACTGTGAATATTATCACCATACTGGAATATGCTTGAGTATTTTATATAGAGAGGGATACCTCTATGAGTAAATCCATGATTTAGTCATTTATTAAACCAAGTAGAAGTGATCTCTTCAGAAAATATTTTAATAGGTTAGTTCTGTAGTTTTCAAATTTTGTGAAGAAGCAGAATTACTTCTTCAAATAAAACCTCAAAAGAATCCTACTCTCTAAAGCTGACATGTGTGTGTGGAGCCATTGTTATGAAATGCAGCAGCTCAGCAGCTCAGCTGCTCACGATTTGCAGGAGCAGAAAAGAGGCTTAAGTTTTCTTGTTTTTTTTTTGTGTGTGTGTGTGTGATACTGGGGATTGAACCCAGAGACATGCTATACCCCCAGCCCAGTATTATTTCTTATTCGGAAATAGTGTCTCGCTAGGTTGATAAGAGTCTCACTACTTGCTGAGGCTGTCCTTGAACCTGCAATTCTCCTGTCTCAGCCTCCCAAGTACTGGGATTACAAGTGTGCACCACCACGCCCTGCTTATTCTGTTTTTTGTTTGTTTGTTTGTTTCTTTCTTTCTTTTGTTTTGTGCTCATCCTGAATGTGTGAGCAGAACTTTAGGTACTATGAAAACCACTGATTAGGTGATTACTCAGAACTGGGAAAACCTGAACATCTTGGAAAATCAGAAAACCTAGACATGAGTACTTCCCACGCCCAAGATTTTTAGCTGTGTTTCATTTTTTAATGATACTCATCAGTTAAATGGCTATCTAAATAAAGAAGAGGTTAAAAGATAGGTCATGAATTTATTTGGTCACCATCAGGAGACATTTGTGCTGAAAGTGGGATCTGTGTGCCCTCAGTGTGCTCACATTTTCGTAGCTCGTGTTCACTTTGGTGTATGAGAAGTATTGCAAGCATGCCATTGGTCTGCTCACACAATAATGCTCTCCATACATGTAATCTTCATGGGCTGAATGAAGGTGAACTACTAGTAAATTCCAAGATTAAATCAATCTGAGGTCAAATGGCCACATTTTAAAATTTTCACTTATTTTTCTAAAACTCATTGAGAAAGATAGTGATAGCAGAATGGGCCCAAAATCTGTGAGAAAAAAAAAAAAAAAAAAACAACAATAGATATAGCCAGGAAAATATGATGATACTGATAAGTGTATTGCCCTTTATTTAAATATGTAAAGGAAAAAGTCTATACAGTCCCCTCTTGAATATTTGGATGAAAGCCAGTGTCTTCTTTAGGGTAGCAAAAGTCTTATTTGGGGGGAATTTTCTCTTACTTTCAGCCTGTAAAAGAAACTGTGTGGAAAACATGCATTCAAAATATCAATACAAATGGCAGAAATACCTATTGACAAATGCAATAGCTGCTAAAATTTCTTTTCTTTCTTTTCCCCCCCTCTTTTGTAGTAGTAGTACTGGTGATTGAATCCAGAGGAATTCTACCTCCAAGCTACACCTCCACACCCCCAGCCCTTAATTTTTTTTTATTTTATTTTGAAACAGGGTCTCACTAATTTGCTGAGGCTGGTCTCAAACCTGGAATCTACCCGTCTCACCTTCTCAAGTACTGGGATTGCAGACATATGCCACCATATCTAGCTTTGAAATTTCACTGTACCTTCAGGTACTTTTAAATAAATATCTAATCAGGTTACTCCGATTCACAAAAGTATTAATATCTATTGACTTCCTCCCTCCATTGTCTGGGGAAAAGTAACACAGAAACCCTTACTAATTTCCTTGCCTCTGATTATGTAAACAAATATGCACTTAAAATTTTGAGATATATGCCTACCTAAGTAATTGCATTCATAGATCAAATTCAATTTCAAATTATTCCCAGACTTGATACCACAGGAAAAACATTTCCCTTACTATCGTATGAGTCACCACTGCCCAAACATAATGTCTTAGATAAGTATTTAGGAATCTCTATTTTAGGATAGAGTTTATATAATGCAAGGTGTTTTCTCATTTTACTTGATTCTTACAGAACAACTAACTGGTATGCTTTCTAAATGCTTAAATAATAATTAGAGAAAATTCTTTTAACATCTTTGCAAAGCATATGACAACCACTTTGTCTCAGCAGGAAGGAAACCTAAAGTGGAATACAGAGATAGACTGGAGACTTGTTAAAAGACTGAAAGTAGTCATTGCCCACCCACCTCCTGCCCCCAACTCAGATTTTCATAAACTACACACACACACACACACACACACACACCATCAGAGGGGAAGGATACAATATGAACACACTCAGTAATAATACTGAATTGCTCATCCTTTTCTCCTTTTGAATTTGATGAATTAACTTTCTTTCTCTGGAAAACTCTACATTTACCATACATACAGATTTCACTTACATCAGAACATGACGTGATAAGGATATAAAAAAAAGACATCAGGGTTACTTGTGGAAATCCAGGGAAAGCATATGTGAATATGGAAAGTTAAGGATGCAAAAAGTTATCCAGTTGTGAAATAAACATTCTAATGAAAATATTTTTTCCTTTTAGGAAAAAAGATTTCAGTAACAAACAAACAAACAAAAAAAACCCTTCTCTATCAACTAGTGCTTTTTAAATTAGTCTCTAATTTAAAATTTTCTTAGTGAACTTCATTATGAAAAAGGCTGTTTGCATGTCATAATACAAGAAAATATTTTGTTCTTATCTATTTTTTATACTTTATTGGTGCATTAAAGTCTCACATCATTACGTAGTTCACAGTGATGATGATTTACATGCACACAGCACTTGGGCTTTCCCCTAGCAAAAAAAAAAAAAAAGAAAAAGTTTATTAGCAAATTGACACTTTAGACAAGAAAAACAACAAGCTCTGAATTTTTAATATACTTTTTTTGTCGCACTGCAATTATACATCATGGTGAGTTTCAAAGGATACAAACACACATGCATACAGTACTTGGTGTTGTTCCCTCTGGATCCCACCCCAATCCTCTCTCCTCATACATGTTAATAGGATAGGTAGTGATACCTTCATATATGGACAGAAGGTTATTTGAACTGTTTCCTCCATTGGTTCTCCCTTTTCCCCCTCCCTGCCTTCTTCCCACAATCCATTTCCACTATTCCACTGGTCTTGCTCCTCATTTATCTGAAATCTCTTGTTTCCTACTTTTTAAAAGTATATCTTTCCACCCCTGCTTTTACACAAAACCCAGATCCTATTTATTCCCTCATTCAATTTCTTCTTCCATTATCTTCAGCTGCTCTTTGTCATTTTTATTTCATAAACCTGAACATTTCTCTAATCTACACCTCAATGTATCATATGAGGAAAACAAAAAACATTGATCCACAAACCCAAGGCTGGGTCAGCTTAGTTGGTCCTGGGACAGGCAACAGGAACATTTATGATTGAAAACAGAAAACTCTAGCAGGGGAATGGATGCCTTAGTAAGAAGAGAGCTTCAGCTCAAGTATGATAAGAATTTGCATATAGAATCATACAAATTTATAAATATCTTTCATAAAAAAGTCTTGTGCATTCATAGGTATCCATAAACTTTTGAAGGGAATCACACAGTATGCTTTTATTTTCATTGTTCATGCATGACCTGTAATTGTCTAATAATAATATTACTGCTATTAATAATAGTATATTTTAAATTCCTGCTGTTTGTCACACCAGATAAGAACAACTACATAAACTGTAAGAGCAGTAAAATTAGAAATAAAAAGTTTGTATAACAAAAGCAGAAAGCCTATTTTAAGGAATGGGATTTTGTCCAAATCTAGACAGAACTCTGTAGCTAACAAATGGTACCAAAGAGAGGATAGGTAAGGAGGAATCAAGGGATGTGGGCTTTAATGAGTTTTGTTGTACATATTGGGACACTATTCAAAGAGTACAAGACAACCTATACCAGCATATGATCAGTGGTCAGAAGTTAGGAGATGAGTGAGGAGAGAGTGAAAATGAATACTTACTCGAACTATAGATTCATTTCATTGAATGCTAATTTAAAAACTCTCAGTAAGTAATATTATATTTGCTGTTTTACAGATGAGAACTCCAAGCTAATTTTATAAGGGCCAGAACTGGAATGCAAACTTCACCGGGCTTCATTCCAAAGTCCATGTTAAGGTCTTAGAATTAGCTGACACCAGTGGGAGCAGAGATGCTGCTCCAGCCGTTCCTGGATCACCTCCCCTGCCCAGTGCTACTGCAGATGGGTCCTGCCAAAATCCGAACTGACACTAGTCACATGGGTCACACCAGAATGCCAGCAGGTCATTTTTCTAGTTGCTATAGATGGATTTTGGGTCTTTAGATGAAATTTACCCAGAAGATTATACAACTGCAGGGAGAAAATTCTGGAATTAGGTTTTCTGAGTTGTTACAAAGTTGAATGAAAGCAGTCTGTACCAATTTTCACCAAAGTGTATCCTCCCTTAGTGGGTATTGCATTACTTGCTAATCCAGGGTATATAAAAGTCCACCATGCAAGTAAAAATTGTTCCAGTTTCTCAAACCAAAAACCTTGGGATAATCCTTGACAATTCTTTTTCTTATACCTTTTATTCAATTTCTCAGAAAACGCTTTTGGTTCTACTGTCAAAATGTATCCAGAATGTGGCCACTTCTCACCATTCTCACAGCTACTGAGCTATACCCCTAGCTTTATTTTATTTTATTTTTAAGTTTTGAAACAAGGTCTTGCTAAATTAACACACTCTGGCATCAAACCTGTACTCTTTCTGTCTTACCCCCCTGAGTACTGGAGTTACAGGCATGTGCTACTCAGCCTGCCCTTTTAGGAATTCTTTACATACTAAAGATATGACATTGCTTTGTGGATTATTTTCATAATCCTTTTGAATGAGAGGGATTTTTTAAAAAGAGAACAAGAAATCTGTTTGATTATGTAAGTTAAATAAACCTGTTCTGTTCATTTCCAGGAGTTCTGGAAGATTTTTAAGAAAATGCTTAAGGTAAAAGACAAAGGTGTTGACAAAAATAAAGAGGATCAGGAAGTTTTATTTCATTGGATTATATTTACATTCTATAAAATAAATGGGCTTTTAACTGAGTGCTTTCTAAACAGAGCTCAGCACTGTAAGATAATTTCATTGAGTATAGGTTTATGATTATGTAAAAAGCTCGTTAGGTATTTGGTTCCCTCTCTCACTTACTTAAACTTAGGTTGCCCTAGATTTGAATGAAGAAAATTTTGATCAATCAATGTGTTTATCTAGTTGCTGCATCTCCAGCTATGGTTTTATAGTAATGCAGAATCTAGGAGGCTCTGTGCGACCATTAAGTGCTATGTCACATCTGGGAATGGGGCGACAGAGATCATTTCTATTATGAAGAAGCCAGAGTGACCAACTGGGTGCTCACCAGTCAGATAAGTACATCTACTCGTGGTATGGCTCATCCCCACACCCCTTTCCCACAGTCCGCTCTCTATTGCTCAGCAGCTTGGCTGAGGAGTTCAGGATGTTTCTTCCCTGTGCATCTGTACATCCTACTTCTCACCTTTCTGGGATCCTCCAGACTCTGCCCCCGTCAGTGATGTTTTCTAGGACACAGTCTCTTTCAATCTAGCTCAATTCAACTTAACACTTTCTGCTAGAATCCCTGAATTTGGGTTTTAGAGTAAAGGAAGAAAGAATTTTTTCTTATCAGGAATATCTCATCATATGTATGACATAGACTGGTTATATTTCATGTTAGAATTTTAGAATCAGTCTTTTCAGTAATGATTTGGTAGAAACATTTTATTTTGACTAATCAGTAATCTATTTTTAAAAATTACAAATTCCTGAACAGTGTTTAACAAATGGGTTTCCAAATGATGCCAATCGGATTTTTAATAGATATTATAGCAGGTTCTGCAGATAGATGTCGTTGGGAAATGCTGGCTTAAACCAATTTACTAGCTTTGTTTCATATTTTTGTTTTGTGTTACATGCTTGATGAATCACAAAATGTAATATAGTACACAGTAATTTCCATAATTACTTGAACCAAAGACTATTTTTCAATAAATGTAAAAAATCATTTGGAAAATACTATCTTTGGAAACTATATATAAAGTAAAAGTACATTTAGTTTTTCTGGAATTTCTTCATTAGATTATCAGATAAAATATTAGATATGAGAAATTAGTTTATAATATCAGTAGGAATACTGTACGTGCATCAAGATGTCAATTATACACCATTTTTCATCAAATAATAGCAATTTAAAATAACCACTGGATACCAAACTACTTCTTGACTAGTTTTCCAATGTTAAAGCTATTAAATTTAGCTGTTAAATGAGAAAGTAAATGCTGTTTCCTAACATTTGGTTGTTCTCCTACTATCATTTCAATTTTACTTCTTTAAGACAAACTTTATTATTATTATTAGTAGTAGTAGTAGCAACAAATGGTAGAAAGACCTTTAAGATTAAGATAAAAAATCAACTTTAAGAATGAACTATAATTTTCTTCATCTGTGAAATTGGACCAGTAGAGTTTTATGTCATCCTTTAAAGGAAAATAATAGTAATATAATACAATGACATTCTACAGTCACTATTGAGAGTTATAACAGGCTAGTCCCTATGCTAGGTGCTAGAGATATAAAGAAATAAAACCCCAAGTGTTTGCATAGCACCAAAATATCAACATAGAGAGGTAAGGGTTGAGAGCACGGGGGAGAAATGCAGGGGGCTATTGAACTGGCTTTGAGGATTTGACATTTTTTAATAGGGTCAGAATTTTGGGAAAGAAAGTAACGAAGGCAGAGGGGACAGTCTTTGCAAAGGTATTATAACGTGAAAGAGCACAGTGAGTTTTGTCAGCTGAGATGCTCATTGTTTGCTAATGGAAAAGTAAAGGGACATGAGTCCGGAGAAATAGACAAGGGTCAGATCACAAAAAGTGCCATTTGTGAGCTGATAAAGTTAGACTTGTTTTGAACAGGCAATAAGGAATAGTGTAAGGTTTACAGCTCTGTGGTGACCTGAGCAAGCATATGCTTTCAACATATGCAAGGGAGAGCAGATTATCTGTTCTACTTTCTTATAAATTTGTTTGGAAGGTTAGATTCTTCATAAAGCATCCATCAATCAAACATTAGGCATTTGCAGAATTTTCTCTTCTGGAGTAATGATTTAACCTTGTTTTAAGACATAAAATTCTGCATTTAAAATTATTCTTTAGTTTCTGCCATAAAAGGAGGATCCTTTTTGGATTTTCTGTCATGCACTAGAATTAGGATTATTAACTAGTCTAACTTGTCAATTTTCATACTAAATGGAAAAAAAAGTCTTCCAGAAGTAAAATCGACCTCATATACTAATTCCTTTCACACACACACACACACACACACACACACACACACACACACACACAAAATAGTGTCACTCTGTTACTTACAAGCCCCTCTTTACTTATTAGTAAATTAAAGTACAAAAACCTTCAAGAAAGCTTTTAATTATTTAATCTTTAAAGTTCATTAAAAAACTCCTAAATCTTTTTACTGAGGGTTTATTTGTTAAAAAAACAAAACAACAAAAACAAACAAACAAACAAAATACCAGATGTAGTTTGGTTACTCCTGTTAATAAAGCAATTGAGAATTTAGATTTTTATTATCTAGTAGTATATTTCCCTTAAGTAACATTTCAATGAAATATGTCAAAGTTTTAATGCTGAGCATATGAAAACATCTATATGAAGAGAACAAGGAAGATTCAGGCAAACAAGAAGTGAGACAAATGTAGAAATGGTAGATTACCATTTCTTAAACCTCTGTTGAGGAGCAAATGGGATGAGTATTCTTAGATAACATCTTTAAAAATTCAATTCTCAGCTGAGGGTGGTATTTGAGAGGCTGAGACAAGAGGATTACAGATTCGAGGCAAACCTCAGAAACATAGGGAGACTCTCAGCAACCTAGTGAGACCCTATCTCAAAACAAAAACTAAAAAGGATAGTGGCTGTGTATGGACTCCAGAGGAGTTAGAAAGAGAAACTCTGAGCTGCTTGTTAACCAAGGTGTTATTTGATGATTTTGGTAGTTACAAATGGAATTTACAAATCTCAAAGTATCAGAGAAGTGTCCTTACCTGCCACAGACCACAGCTCCTGTCTATTAGTACCACTTAAAGCCGCAGCCCTTCTCTGAGTGTGTGTACCTGCATCCCTCTCTGAGCCATTTTGAAATAGGGCAGTGGGAGCTTCCTACCAGCCTCAGGGTGCCTCTCCATCCTTGGATGGTTTTCCCTAACCCAAGAACTCTTTCTTTTAGACATTGTTCCTTTGTTCAACTTTTCTCAGTTATCCTCATTTGAATGCATCAAAATGCACCATTTTGGAACAGCTAAATATTTTATTTTTACTTGTAGAGATATTTGTACAAAGAATAAATTGCCATCAGCTCATATTCTTGATATTAAGAATTTCTGCATAGTTCTTTTATACCAAGGTAGTTAATTAAAGCAATTTCAGTTAGGTCAGAGCAAGCTAATTATCAATATTGTAGGTTAAAATTAACCTTCTTTGGCAAAGATAGTTTGTAACTTTAAGTGAATGATTTCCTTCAGTAAACATTCATACAAATGTAGTTTTTTTCTATCAATAATGTTCCAGTTTAAGGTTACAAGTCAATAACTATTAAAACTAGTAAAACAAATCATTTAATGTGAAGAGTAGTGTTTTGTGTTGTTTATCAAACAGGCTTAGAAAACTAACTTCTTGGCAATGAAGTAGTCAGTAAATGTATATGTAACTTAAATTTTATGATGATATGTATGTAAATATTTGCTAACTTCTTCCCATCTCTCTAGCAACATCCAATGACTATCTAAGGGGTTGAGTGTCCCCGAGCATATACCTCTCATTCTTTCTTCCATTTTTCAGTAATGGCTAAGACATTTATGTTTTATTACAGCTTATCACTGAGACATAAATTAAAGAAAATATGGCTTATAACTTTCTGTTGTAATCATCACTGTGTTACTGTGGGCAAATTACTTACCAGTTTGGTTTTAGTGTATTTATCTGTAAAATGATAATGATAAAATTCATTTGACAAGACTTAGGAAAGGAATATTTAGTTAATAATTGTACAAGTACTTTGGAAAATGTCACGCAAATAATGGATTAATAGAAAAAGTGAATGTTTGGGAGAAAGAAACCAGTGTTAGAATTCCAGCCCTCCTACATATTACTGTGATCTCTTATTTTTAAATTAGACAGGTTACTTCGTTTCTCTTCATTAATTAGCCACCACAAGCTCATTCCTCATTTGCAAAAATATGACAAATCAGGCCTTCCTTATAGGATTTAATAGCATAATGGTTAAATGAGATTATGAATAAAAGTATTTAGTATAGACGTCTATACATGGTAGATGCTCTTCATTGAGTCTAGGAAAATATTTTCAACTTTCTGTATATTACTTTGCTGCACTGAACAAAGTTAGAAAAGGAAGACTTATTCAAAACTGTCACAATGCGTAAGGGCTCTAGAGTAAATTCAATCCCACTAAAACAAAAGGCTAGAAGCTCTTTAAAACCTGGGGTAAACTAGTAGAAAAATACTGAAGGACACTTGATGAGAGGCAGTTGATCAATGACGTACGCAGTTATTTCTGAGTTTGGGAATGTTTTATTCTGTGGTGAGGCCATCTCTGTTTGCCAATTGGTGCCCATGGAAGTTAGGATTCCACCCTCTCACATGAATTAGGGGATATTTCTTCATTCATTATTACTTTTCAAAGAGATAATTCCCAAGTCCTTGAGAAAGATATTCTTGGTTGTAAAACTGATAAGAGGTTAGGGGATCTATACACAGAGGAAGAAATTATACTTACAAACTTTCTAAAGTAATTACCCCAAGAAAAGGAAGGTCAGAGAACTGTCAGGGAGAAGCCTGCCTAAAGTATAATGAACCTGAGGGGGAACAACAAGGCCCTCTTTGTCAGTAAGATGAAGGGCCATTTTTTTCTGAAGTTGGACCTGAGACAACTAGGCCCAAGCTGGGCTTTACAAAGTAATATTTTTCCAAAGAGGAGGAATAAAAACATTTTTTGAGGGGAAATAAAGAAAGACAAGCCAGAAATAACTGGTCGGATGGATGTGGGCAGGTTGTTTTGCCTTGCTTATTTCATCATCTGTAAAATATATGTAATAAATATACCCACCACACAGCTATGGTTTGTGACTATGGAGAGCATAGTCACAGAGGCCCCAGAATGTAGAAAATAGGTAAGAACATTTTATTTTCTTTTCTATTGGTTCTTTCTTGCATTTCTCATTGGTCATGAGAGTTGGTCTTTACCTGGTTTCTTTTACCTCATTTTACTTTCTCACTCAGAGGGAAAAATACTATTTGCTAGAGGGACAGAGCAAATTTCATGACCTAACTCATGATAATTAGTATCAGTTTAGACACTAACAGTAAGATATATTACTTTTCTGTATTGCCACTTATAGAACATCACCCCAAAACTATTAAAATGAAACATCCAGATCAGTCCTAGTCCCAAGGGAGATATAGTTGTGGGGTGTGTGTGTGTGTGTGTGTGTGTGTGTGTGTGTGTGTGTGTGTGATGTTTTATTTCTTATCTTACTCATCTTTCTGTGTTTCTTCCTTGCAACTACAGAAGTCACCACTCCATTTTTTCCCGTTATTTAATTGTTTTAGGCCATTTTATTTCCCCCTGAATCTACTGCTAGTTTTCTTCTTTAAATACCACAAGACACATCCAAGCACTTTTGGACTTCCCACTTTCTTGTCCTTTCTTTAAGCACTGAACATACCCTTGGCTTAACTCTTCAGAATGGCAAGAAAGCAGTCCAGATTCTTTCAGAATACCTTTTCTCACCTATTCTTTTGTACCTATTCTCCTCACAAAACTCAAACTGCTTGGCAAATTTAAGTTTATTGTTCTCATATTCTATGTCTTTCATCAATCTGCTTTATTCATGATATTCAGATATTTTGTCATTTGCCTAAGCTACTATTTATGCTTCAGTAATCAAAGTTTTGCACATGGCTACTTATTTCAATCCTACTCTTCTTCCTGGCTGCTATGGTTTGGATGTGAAATTTTCTCCAAAAGGTTACATGTTGAAGCTTTGATCCTCAGTGCAGCTGTGTTCAGAGTAAGAAATTGAGAGGTGACTGGATTATGAGGGCTCTGGCTTTATAAATGGATTAGCCCATTGATGGATTCCTAGCTTATTGGGCTTTTGGAGGTTGGGGAAACTGCAGGAATGGGGCCTAGTTGGAGGCAGTAGGTCGCTAGAGCATGTCCTGGAATATTATATTTTGTTTCTTCACCCTTTCTTTTTCCTGTGTGTGGGGATGCTAGTGTGCTTGCTCTCTCTCTGTCTCTCTCTCTCTCTCTTTCTCTCCATCTATCTATCGCTCTTTCTTCCTGCTTCCTAGCCACCATGAGCTGAGTGGCTTTGTTCCATTCTATCTTTCTCAACATGTTTCTCTTACTCTTAGCAGGCCTAAAAGCAATGGAATCAAAGAACCAGGGACTGAAGCCTCTGAAACCATGAGCCAAAATAAATCTTTCTTCTTTTACATTGACTTTCTCAGATATTTTGTCATAGTATGAAAAACTGACTGACACACTGGGCCTTCTAAATGGCACAATATTCACTTATGTTCTTAGTTGTTTCTCTCCATGTTAATGAAGCCAAAATTCTACTCTCAAACATTCAGGTACAAAATTCAAATCAGATGGGTATAACTGAAAACTATCTCACTCAAACAAATGAGTCAATGTATGGACAATGCAAATATATTGGTCAGTTGTACACAGCTCATTTTGCCAAAGAAGAGAGGGAATGATTTAATGCATTTGATGCACGGAAGTAAAAATCCTCTAAGGGCAGAAGCAGAATGTTCTTTTGCTATATCCCATTCAGTTTGACACCAAAGGCAGAGTGGGTGTTACACAGAAAAAGCTATTGTTATCAAGCATATCAAGCATTATGAGCTTTTGAATCTTAACTTTTTTTTTTTTTTTTTTTTTTTTGTGGTACTGGGGATGGAACCTGGGGGCATTCTACCTCCGAGCTACAGCCCCAGCCCTATTTTTTATTCTTTATTTTGAAACAGGGTCTCACCAAGTTGTAGAGAGCCTCACTAAGCAGCTGAGGCTGGCTGTGAACCCGGATCCTCCGATCTCAGCCTCCCAAATGCTGGGATTACAGGCGTGTGCCACCACACCCGGCCGAATCTTAACTTTTTTAATATAAAGAGGATCTTTTTATTTTTATTTTAAAACATCTGGCCTATTATAAAATTGTACTTCCCACATGTTTATGAATACAGTGTCTGTTTTTCCTGTCCAAATTGCAGGTTACCAAAGGATGTGTCAATCACAAACATAAATCATTATCACCTGTGACATCAATTATGCTTATTTACTAGTTACTCTATTCAGCAATAAGATATAAAATCATGTCTATAGTTATATACTAATCTTGATTAAGTTACTGAAAAACAGCCCGTGAAGTAAAATTCTAGGTCTCTCCCCTACTTAGACACATCACACTGCCTTCTTCCAAAGTAGAACCTTCCCATATATTATTTTATTCATTCTCAGAATGTTTCTTTTTTATTTTACATAACTTTATTTTATATGTAGAACTGCTTATGCTGTATTTTTAAAAAAGACTCACTCTACTTTTAATATTACTAAATGTTGGTCTTCTGAACTATTTAGGGCAGAATAGTGGTAATGACAGATCTCCTTTAAAACTTTGCCCAGAGCAACTCTTCCTCCATTCTTAATTAGTCCTGTATAATATACCAAATTACAAAAATTAAAGACAAAAGCTTAACTGTCTCTCTTCAGATATATTCCTTTTTTGCTACCCTAAATGTCATGATTTGGATTTGGTTTGTCTTGCAAGGGTCCATATGCTGGAGGCGTGGTCCTCAGTATGCAGGCATTGATGGGGTGGGACCTTTAGGAGGTGGAGCCTACCGGAAGAATCTTAAGTCACTGCCTTTGGAAGGGAATGAGTTTTCCTGGAGTGAATTCTTACAAGAGTGAATTGTTAAAAACCCCAAGCCCGACCAATGAGTCACTCTGCTACCTGGCTTGAGAAATGATGCTTCCTTCCACATCTGCCATGGGACCCTCACCAAAGCTTGCAATAAGTTTGTGTAGACTATCAGCCTCTGAAACTGAGTTAAATAGACTTCTTGTCATTATAAAGTTAGAAACCTAAAGCATTTTGATATAGTAAGGAAATCTGAATAAATCATCAAACTACTGGAAGTCAGAAATATTTTCCAAATTACTAATTTTCCTTGCTACCTTAAATATATGTCTCAAAAAAGTATAGTGAAACTCAAGGAAAAAGGAGTGTATAATCACATAGCAGCATCTCAAATCTACTTTGGATGGCCACAGCCAAACTAAGTAAATAGAGGAAAGTTGATAACTACAGCCTAAATAGAACCCGGTGAAATTTAAATGTGAAAAAAGTCACAGAGAAATTTAAAAAAATCTTTTGGGGGTAAGTATTAAGAGTGTAATCTCTAGAGTTGACAGATATCCTTCATTTAATTCCATCACAAATCAACTATATGATCTTGAGTAAGCTACTCTTAATATCTCTATCCTCACTTGAAAAATGTCAACAGAAATTTAAGGAATAAATGCATTGATGAATGAAAAATCACTTAAACTATTACTTGACAAATAATAACTAGTGAAAACTGAATGATTTCAGATGGATGGTATGATATAGAAGTTTTATCTAGGTGAAATAATATATAGGAAGTAACTGAGCTGACTTGTTAAAAATCCCTGAATAGCATTAGTGGTTATAGATATGTAATCATTAAACATAACTTGGGGGTAGGTGAGAATCTTCATTGTTAAGAAATTTTTTTCTATTTAAATCTAAACAGAGAGTTATATATCAAGAAATAATAGATAAAAAGTAATAGATGAATGGATAAATAGGTAAAAGAGTGATTAAAGGTAGTAGAATATATTAGCAATTATCTGCCACAAGCCTAGGAAGAATGACAAGTCTTGAAGTTTTGAGGTTGCATAAATTTGTCCTTGTAAAACTGCTAAAGAAAATCCAAGAGGCTTCAGTTGACTTCGACAAAACTTCACTCTAATCAAACACCATGGATCTATCTAGCCTAATCATGGGCTGCACTGACATAAGTTAGCCATTATCATAACTCCACTTTGTATCCAGAAATAAAAGATTGCTGAAGGAGAGTTAGTTGTTTCCTCTACATAGTTTCCCTGCACATCAAGCATGAGGTTCAGGTCTAATCGTGGGAACATGATCAACCTCTGGGTTGAATTTTCTGGAGAAAGAACAGATAACAACATGTTTTGAAGAACATATTTGAGTATTAAAAAATTGTATGAAGATATTTGTGCTGAGATAAAAAAATGGAGTTGCAATAATGATAAAAATAGAGATCTCTAAATGTAAAATATAAAGATAAACCTCACCTAAGTACAAGTTATGAGGAAGCCAATATTGCTCCTCTTTCTTAAAATTATTATATCAGAGAAGTGCTATTATCCTAATGCATCTGTGTTCTAGAAAGAAAATTATTGATGTCTATAAAATTTCTCATGATAGTATAGGTATATGCTTCAGTATAGATTAATTATATATATATGTATATATGAATATAGATATAGGTATAATATATATGGGTATAGTTGTAGATATAGATACTGATATTATGAACCTGAAGGATATAGTCTTGATGATAGAAAATGGAGGTATAGATATTTAAGTAAAATGTACCAGAAAACTGTTGCTTAACATGATGTCAATAACTCAGGTGTATTTTCAGCTGTGCGATGAAGACCTTTGTCTTTAGACATACTCTGTTTAAATTTTCTAACCATAATTAGACAATGAAATACAAAGAAGGCTTACAAAGTTTTTTTGAGGCACAAACATGGGAAATAGAGTTAATATATATTCAGTTTAAGGACCAAAATATGTGCTCAGTAGGCTTGAAGATGAACTTAAACTTAAGTTCATCTATTTCTATCTACTACCTGTCTATAATATTAGAGATATACATAGTTTTCCATTTCCATTTCGTTTACTCCAATATGAGAACTTTTTCTTTTCACTTGAAGGAGGCCTAGGAAATGTCTTAGTCATGACTAAATTGTAAGATGTAGAGAGAAACTGAAGTTAGCATAAATAAAACAACTGAATGTGTTTGATGAAACCTTGACTGCTTCATAAAAACCCAAAGAATCCAATTGATCCTCATAACTAGAGTCATAACTCAACTAGTAACTGGAAAGCTAGATAATACAACTTCCTCTCATATTCATTTCTCCATTGACTTTAATTCTCTTTCTTTGCATGCTTATGCTCTCTGATTCTTCCTATACATATGAAAAACAAAACCTGGTTTCCCGAGAATTTCTTTAAAATTTCCTCCCATTTATTCATCTAACTGTACTGACAACAAATCTCTTAGTCTTTATGCCAAATTCTGTATGGAAAATGTAAAAACAATATAATTCAAATCTCCCTATGAATTTGCTGAATATATTAAAAGTGGAATTCCCTAAGTTTAAATTATAAATGAAGTGCATATATTCACTAAAAGATCGCCAAAATATTCAGCAAGAAAAGTGTAAGTTCATTTTGTTTACTGTACTTTCTTCAGCATTTCTCTCTTTTTTAAATTGGTGTACTGTAATCATACATCATGATGAAGTTCAGGGCAATAGAGGCATACATGCACATAGCACTCATTGAGCCCTCCCTCAGTTCCCACCCTACTTCCTTCCCAGCTTCCTATGCATGACACTGTAATTGGCATTAATACATTTGTGTATGTACATCATGTCCATTGAAGTGTTTCCTCTTCATATCTTCCTATCCCCTCCCAGCTCCCGCAGTTAGGTCCCCTCCATCACTCCACTAAGGTTTCTCTTCCTTTGTCTGGAGTCCCTCCTGTGTCTCAATTTCTCCCTAGTTTCCACATATGAGGGAAAACATCTGACCTTTCACTTAGCATAATATTATCCAGTTCCATCCATTTCCCTACAAATAACATATTTTGTTCTTCCTTTATGATTGAGTAGAATTCCATTGCATATGTATAACCCATAATTTTGTAATCCACTCATCTGTTGATGGACATCTTACTGGTTCCATAGTTTGGTAATTATGAATTATGCTGTATGAACACACACACACACACACACACACACATACACACATATATATATATATATATATATATGTGCATGCATTATTATGGTAGTCTGGTTTCAATTATTTTGGGTAGATACCCAGGAATTGTATAGTTGGGTCATATGGTAGGTTCATTCCTATTTTTCTAAGAACTCTCCACAATGTTTTCCAAAGTGGTTTCACTAATTTTCAATCCCACTAAAATGTGTATCCAGAATTCCTACTTCTCTACATCCTCATCAGCCATTTATTATTGTTTGTGTTTTTAATGATTGCCATTCTAATTGGGGTTAGGTGGAATCTCAGGGTGGTTATGATTTGCATCTCTATGATTGCTAATGATATTGAACATTTTTTCATATATTTATTGTCCATTTTGTATTTCTTCTTTTGTGAAGTGTCCTTTTTTTTTTTTTTTTTTGCGGTACTGGGGATTGAACCCAGGGACATTCTACCTTCAAGCTACATCCCCCATCCCCAGCCCTATTTTTTAGTGTTTTATTTTGAAATAGGGTCTCACTAAGTTGTAGAGGGCCTCACTAAATAGCTGAGGCTGGCTGTGAACCTGGATCCTCTGGTCTCAGTCTCCCAAGTACTGGGATGACAAGCGTGCACCACCACTCTTGGAACTTGTCCATTTTTGATTGGGTTATTTGGGTTTTATGGAAATGAGTTTGAGTTCTTTGTGTATTCTAGATATTAGTCCTCTATCAGAGGAGAAGCTGGCAAAGGTTTCACATTCTGTCCTCTCTCTCTTGGGTTCTTGATACTTTCCTTTGCTTCACAGAAGCTCTTCAGTTTAATGCAACTACACATACTAATCCTCATTTTAATTTCTTGTGCCTTTGGGGTCTCATTGAGGATGCTTATATGTTAGAGGTTGGTCCTATACCCTCTTCAAGTAATTGCAAGGTCTCTGATCTAATTCCCAGGTCTTTGACCCATCTTGACAGGATGAAAAATTGGGATTTATTTCCATTTCTCTACATATGGATAACCACTTTGCCAACACCATTTGTTAAAAAGGCTGTCTTTTTTTCAGTGTATGTTTTTGGCCCCTTTGTCAAAAATCAATTGGTTGCATATGTGTGGATTTGTTTCTGAATCTTCTATTCTGCTCCATTGGTCTATGTGTCTGCTTTTGTGCCAATAATAATCTGTTTTTATTACTATGGCTCTGTAATATAATTTGAAGTAAGACATTGTGATGACTCCTGCATGGTTCTTATTGCTGAAAAATGTTTTGGATATTCTAGGTCTTTGTTTACTCCATATGAATTTAAGGATGAGTTTTTTCTAGATCTGCAAAGAAGGACCATGTTATTTTAATAGGGAATGCACCGAATATACAGATCACATTGGTTGAACAGTCATTTGGATGATATTTATTCTGCCTATCCAAGAGCATGGGAGATCCTTCCATCTTCTATGATATTCCTCAATTAATTTATTTAATGTTTTATGATTTTTACTATAGAGGTGTTTTACCTCCTTGGTTAGATTTATCCCTAAGTATTCTGTCATTTTTAAGATTATTGTGAATGGAATGGTTTTCTGGATTGTTTTCAGTGGATTTATGATTGGCATATAGCAAAGCTTCTGATTTTTTTATATTGGTTTTGTATCCAGACACTGCTGAATTTGTTAATTCTAAAAGCATTTTGGTTGAGTTTATTGGGTCTTCTAAATATATAATCATGTCATCTGCGAATAGGGATAATTTCAGTTCTTCTTTTCCTATTTGTATTCCTTGATTTCCTTCTCTTGCCTTATTGCTCTGGCTAGAGAATTAAGTACTATATTGAAAAGGAGTGGTGATAGTGGCCACCCTTGTTTTATTCCTTATTCTAAAAGGAATTCTTACACCTTTTCCCCATTCAGTATGATGCTGGCTATAGGTTTATTGTATATTGTCTTTGTGATGTTGAGATACGTTCTTTTGTTCTTTTCATTCCAATTCTCTGCAGTGTTTTTTTTTTTTTTTTTTTTTTTTTTTTTTTTTTTGCGGTACTGGGGATTGAACTCAGGGGCATTCTACCTCCGAGCTATACCCCCAGCCCTATTTTTCATTCTTTATTTTGAAACCGAGTCTCACTAAGTTGCGGAGTGCCTCACTAGGTAGCTGAGGCTGGCCGCGAACCCGGATCCTCCGGTCTCAGCCTCCCGAATGCTGG
>PVLC010005077.1:0-57124 GCA_004027655.1 Graphiurus murinus | reverse complement strand
TCTGCAGTGTTTTTTAACATGAATGGGTACTGGACTTTGTCAAATGCTTTTTCAGCATCTATTTAAATGATCATGTGATTTTTGTCCTTAGTTCTATTTATGTGGTAAATTACATAATTTTTTTTTTTTTTTTTTTTTTTTTGTATGCAGATCCAACCTTGCATCCCTGGGATGAATCTGAGTTGGTCGTGGTGTATAATTTTCTTGATGTGTTTTTCAATGAGTTTTGCTAGTATTTTTAGAAGTTTTTCATCTAAATTCATCAACCACATTGGTCTGAAATTTTCTTTTCTTGAGCTTTATTCATTCAGTTTTAGTATTAATGTGATACTGGCTTCATAGGATGTGTTTGGGAGAATACTGTCTCTTTCTATTTCATGGAATAGTTTTAGAAGTATTGAGATTAGATCTGCTGCAAAGCTTTTATAAGATTCAGCTGGAAATCCATCTGGACCTTGACTTTTCTTTGATGGTAGGCTCTTTATTGCTGTTTCAATCTCTTTGCTTGCTATTATTCAGTTTAAATGTTCTCTATCCTCTTGATTCAATTTAGGAAGGTTGTGTATGTATCTAGAAATTTGTCAATTTCTTCTAGGTTTTACATTTTGTTGGAGTATAGTTTTTCAAAATCGTTTCTGACGATCCTCTGGATTTTCATGCTATCTGTTGTGGATATCATCTTTTTTGTCTCTTAATTTAGTAATTTTGGTTGATTCTCTTTCCTTTGATTAGGTTGGCTAATGGTTTATCTATCTTGTTTATTTTATTTTGGTTTGGTTGACCTTTTTGCCTCTTTTATTTTTGTTCTCTACTTCATTGGTTTCTGCTCTGATTTTAGTGATTTCTTGTCTTCTTCTGGCTTTGGGATAAGACTATTTCTGCTATTCAAGGTCTTTGATGTGTGTCATTATGCTGTTTATTTGGTGACTTTCTGTTTTTCTTATGTGTGAATTCAGTGCTATGAATTTTCCTCTTAAGATTGCCTTCAAAGTGTCACAGAGATTTTGGTTTGTTGTGTCTCTATACTCATTTGGTTCTAGGAATTTTTAAATTTTTCCCCTTATTTCTTCTATGAGCCAGTCCTTATTCAAAAGTGTGATATTCAGTCTCCATGTATTTATATAATTTCTCTGGGTCTTCTTATTGTTGATTTTCAATATCATTCCATTATAGTCTGAAAATATGAAGGGAATTATATCATGTTGTTTAATTTGCTACTGCTTGGTTTCTGGACCAGGGTGTGGTTCCTTTTAGAGAAGCTTCCATGTGCAACTGAAAGGAATATGTATTCAGTTGCAGTTGTATGTAATTTTTTGTATGTTTCTAGTAGGTCCATTTGGTTTATGGTATCCTTTAGGTCTGAGGCATCTTTGCTGATCTCTTATCTTGAAGATTGGTCTAAGTGGTGTGAGAGGAGTGCTGAAGTCTCCCAGTATTATTGCATTGGGATCTATGTGATACTTAATGTCACAAAGAGTTTGTTTTATAAAGTGGTTGCACCTATGTTCAGAACATAAATGTTGACTATCATTATATCCTCTTTTTGGATTGTTCCTTTTAGCAGTAAAAAAAAGCTCTTTATCTCTTCTGATAAAATTTAGGCTTAAGTGTTATTTTCTATAATATGAGAGTTGCTACCCCTGTTTTTCTTCTATTTCTATTTGCCTGAATTACCTTATTCCAGTCCCTCACCTTTAGTTTGTGAATATATTTACCTGTAAGGTATATTTCTTGCAAACAACATGTAGATGGATTATAATTTTTAATCCATTTTGCTACTTTATGTCTTTTAATTGGTGAGTTGGGGAGTTGAGGCCATTGATAGTGTAAATATTGAAAACTGGTGATTTTTGTGTGTGTGTGTGTGTGTGTGGTACGAGGGATTGAATTGAGGAGCATTTTACCTCTGAGCTACACCCCAGTCCTATTTTTTATTCTTTATTTTGAAACAGGGTCTCACTAAGTTGCAGAGGACCTGGATCCTTCAGTCTCAGCCTCCCAAGTACTGGGATTACAAGCGTGTGCCACCATGCCTGGCTGGTGATTTTAATTCTTATCATTTTGAATTGTATTTTCTGTTTAAGGTAATATATTCTTTGTTTAGTTGTTCATTCTATGAACATTATCCTCTCTCTGGTTTGGGCATTTATTTTTTAATTCTGTGTAATTTATTCCTTTGAATATTTTCTCTACTGCTGTTTTGGAAGACATAAATTATTTCAGCTTCTGTTTGTCATGGAAAAGTTTTGTTTTTCTGTCAGATTTGACAGATATCTTTTCTGGGTAGAGTAGTCTTGTCTGGAAGTTGCTTCCTTTCTGGATTCGAAATATGTTATTCCAGGCCCTCCTAGCTCTCATGAGTTAGTTTGAGAAGTCTGTAGTGAGTCTTATTTCTGAATGTCATTCGGTCTTTTACTCTCGTTACATATAAGATTCTCTCCTTGGTCTCTATGTTAGTCAATTTGGTCATTAAGTGGCATGGTGAGCCTTTTCTCTGATTTTGTTTGATTAGTGTACTATATGTTTCTTGTAACTGTGTATTGACTTAATTTTCTATGTTTGGAAAATTCTCTGATATTTCTCTGAAGATATTTTTTATTCCTTTGGTTTGGGCTTCTAAACTCTCTTCTATGCTTATTATTCTTAAGGTTGCTCTTTTATAATTATCCCAAATTTCTTGAATGTCTGGTTTTTGCTGTCAAATTATTTCCTATATTACAGACTATGCATTCATTTTTGAAGTGGTCATCTTCTAGGAGTGAGACTCTTTTCCATTTGGTCTAGTCTACAATTTATGATTTCTATTAAAGTTTTCATTTCACTCATTGCATCCTTCACTTCTTTCAGAGCTTCTTTTTGATTCTTGTTCAGGATATCTGTTTCTTTGTTAATAGGATAATTCATATCCTTTAGACTTTCTCTGAACTATTTTCTAAAATCTGAAATTATTTCAACTATTAAAGTTCTGAATTCTGTGGCATTCTCTGCAACTCTGAGTTGGTGATTTCTGTTCTTGTGGGGTTATGAAGGCTCGATGTTTCCTTGCAATTCTTTTTTCTCATGTTTTCAGGTTTCTTAAGTTTTTATATTTATTGTTTGCTGGCTTTCTCTCTCTCATTTAAATATTTTTGTCCATAAAACTAAAAAGGGCCCATACATAAAATATTTTACCTCTTAATTTTCTCAGGATATAAACAAAAGCCAAAGAGATCAAATTCTTGCCTGTAGCATGAAGTATAGTCTTAGCTTGATAGTCAAGGTGATATAAGAAGAAACTTAACAGGAAGATAATTCTTCTTTATATGGAAATTTGCATTAAACAAGTCTTGTATATGTAAACAAAAGGCAAAAAGGAAAAGAAGTGTAAATAAATTTCAGTATCTTGAACATGTTGGAGTGGTTCAATTGAGCTTTAAGTAGAAGCTAAGAGAATAATCTCAATGTCACTGAAATATTATGTTCCAGCTTGGTAAGTTGGTACATGCCAACATTCCCAGTACTTGCGGGGCTATGACACACAGGTTCCAGGTTAGCTTCAGCAACTTAGTGAGACTATGTTTCAAAATAAAATAATAAAATAGAGATAAAGATTTAGTTTAGGGGTATAATGCCCTGGGTTCAATCCCCAGAACTATGATGATGATGATGATGATGATTACAATAATAAATGGTCTTACACTTTTGCTTTTCTTAATAAAGTTGATGCAGTGTCAGAAACACAAAAAGCTAGACACATTTAGTAAGAAATACTGAGAAGCATTTTCTCATTAGTTATCAAGGCATGCTTCTCCAATTTCTGTAGGCAGTGTCCCGATTTCCAGAATGGAGGAAGAGACATTCTTGTCCTGTTCTTATCTCCTGTCACAATTCCTGGGCATTACATGCTCCACCCTACACATCTTAATAGTTGCTTAGAAAACTGATGCTTTATGTTCTTTTGAACATTGGGAAAGTCCAGAGTAGAGGAAAATCAGTACGTAAGTGTGTGAGTGATGATCAGGAGAAATGGGGGAGGGCTAAAGAGAGAAAAATGAATGACCAAAACAATGTATATAGTGCTGATTTTATAAAGGGTTACTATTCCTGAGGTACAATTTCTTAAATCTTGCTGCTATAAGTGTCTATCTATAAAGACCTCATTACTTATTTATTGGTGCATCTTTTTTACATGTATAAGAGAAATTTATATTATGTCAGTCCATTGAGACCCCAAATCATCTTTATCACTCTTCTCTGTTCATTTAATCTTTATTCCTCAAGATATACCTTCTCTTTGAGAGCATCTCCAATTTATGTAGAGAAAATACTTCCTCTTCTTTCTTTTATCACCTTCACCAGAACTTTGCACCATCAAAACTTTAGAACTTATTTTGTTTTAAATTATTTGCATATCAAGGAATTGGGAAGTCCCTTAATTATGGACTCTATTTATTTAATTCTCTTTCTTCTTCCAAGTTTTTAAACATAGTTAAAAATACTATATTGGTTCTCTGTTGCTGCATAATGATAACATAATAATTTTGGAAATTTAAAAGAATATATATCTATTATTATCCCACAATTTCTTCAGGTTAGGAGTCCAGGCCTAGCTCAGCTAGGTCCCTGCAATGCTATAATCATAATGTAAATGAGAACTATATTCTCATCTCAAGGTCTGAATGAGGAAGGATCTCCTCTGGGTTTATGTGCTTGTTAATGGTGTTTAGTTCCTTGAAGACTTTTGAATTGAGGGCTTCACTTTCTTTCTGGATATCTGTAGAAGGCTGCTCTCAGTTGTGTGCCATGTAAATCTCCCCAACATGCCAATTGGTTTTGTCTGAGCCAATAAGGGAGAGGGCCTCTTAGCAAGACAGTTGTTATTCTAGAAGTAGATCATGATAATCACAGCTGCATTTCTTGTTCCTTGAGTCCACAATAAACTCTATAGATAAGTTCTAGGGCCAAGAGGCTTCTGTAAAATGACTGACAGTTTACATGTGATTAATATTTCTATTACAATATTTAGTCTCCCACTTCTGAGATGTAATTGCATATTGTAAGGTGTTTTTATAGAGAATTTAGAAAACTTTTGAGGACTGAAATTCTCCTTAGATTTTTCCACCTTTATGATAACAGAATGTTTTATTATTTTACTAGTAGTATAATACAACCATAAAGGTATAATTTCATCAAATTTCCCATATTATATTTTCTTTTTTTTTTTTGTGGTACTGGGGATTCAATATCCAGGAACCTTCTCCCATATACAAAAAGCTCAGCCACCTAGATAAGTTTAAAGATAAATCTAGAATGTAAAATCTTATCTATATTACACTTATACCCCTTAAAACAGCCCAAATAGTTATCATAGAATAATATTTGAAGAAAATTAAAATATTTACACCTGGAATCCCTGTAGTAAGAGACGATAGGTGATTTTGTTGCTATATCTTTGTTGCTCCTATTTTCTCATTCTCTGTATCATGTATATGTATAATTCTTATAATAAAAAATAGTTTATTTATAAATAAAATGGAGTTTCCTTTATTCTATGTTGGCCATTAGAATTAGTCTTATGAGAGGAGGTATAATTAAAACAGGATGTCTTTTCTCATAGTATATTTTTATTTATGATTAATAATATTCAACACTCCATGTAAAATATGAAATTTATAATGTATTTACAATACATATTAATTTAAATGTAAGTTTACACTTTTGAGGATTATTATTCTAAGGTCACTGGCACTCTGAGCATGCACACAATTCTTTTAAATCTCAAATGAAAGGAAACACGACATATAATTCAGAGTCATTAAACTGACAACTCTGAAAGGTGAATTTAAAAAAATAAATAAATAACGTTGCCCCAAACTAAAGATGAAAAGTCTAAAGAGAGTTTTAGTGCTTCAAAAAAATATTTTAAGTTTTCTACAAAAACATCCTGTACTTCACTGAAGTGGAAGATTACATGTAATATTAGAACTGTCAATCACAGGTACAGTGTCAGTTATTCTACGGAGGCCTTGTGGCCCTAGAACATATCTAAATATTTTATTGTGGACTAAAGAAACAAGAAATAAAGCTAAGGTTGTCATGATACATACCTAGAATAATTTTTAAAAACCAATGCTTTCATAATAAAATAATTGCTGATATTCCTTTTGTAGATCTTGAAAAGGATCAGAGTGAAGAATAAAATAAATTCCACACAGACAATTATTCACCAGTTTCTTATATTGTAGAGCAGATATGCTTGAGTACAGTAGCAAATATTTCCGTCATCTTAATGATCTCAATTTAGTAGGTGACAAAAGGAACTACATTCTAGTGTGGGCCCTCTCCTCTTAAAAAATATAAGAAATATACTCAATCCTGAATCACAATTTCATTGATATCAAAATGTCCTTAAAATTCAAAAGCTTTGATCTTTAAAGGAAGTCTAAATGTAAATTATCTTGGTGTATCATGTACCATCACAGTTAGCAGTTTTTTCTTCATTATGTTTTATGTATTTTTTTTTAAGGTACTGAGGATAGCAGTCAGGGCCTACATTTCTAGTCCCTTGTTTTATGAACAGTTTTTATCACTGAGACAGCCAGAATTTTTTTTTTTTTTTTTTTTTTGCGGTACTGGGGATTGAACTCAGGGGCATTCTATCTCCGAGCTATACCCTCAGCCCTATTTTTTATTTTTTATTTTGAAACCGAGTCTCACTAAGTTGCGGAGTGCCTCACTAGGTAGCTGAGGCTGGCCGCGAACCCGGATCCTCCAGTCTCAGCCTCCCAAATGCTGGGATTACAAGCGTGCGCCACCACACCCGGCTCCCATTTTGCCATTTTTATAAACTACAAAATTTGTCTAGTACTTTTGAGTTTTTCATGGATCCAAGAAAGGTAAAAAGAAAAAATATATATTCACATTTTATATTTACATTAAATATGTGAATATAAATATTTTATATTTATGTATAAGTATCTGCATATGTGCATTTGTGCGCATGTGTATATATACCTATATATATATGCTTTGAAAATGTTAAAACCGCAAATCTGAATTTAATAAATATTAAACTGAACATCTACAAAATGTTTGGTTAGCATTTAGTCAATCACCCTAAGTGGTTAGTATTAATCAAATTTAATCATACTTTAAAAGAATTCCATTTATTAGAATTAAAAACCCAGTTAAGACAGATTTGTGTCTGTTTTGTCGTTTCTTACATCCCAAGCTTTCTGAACAATACAGACGAGTAAGAGCTCATTAAAATTTTGAACAAATGAGTAAATAAATGAATTTGTATGAATTTTTTTTATATGTATCCTTGTATTCACAGTAATTTCTGTGAATTTATAGCCAATGATACACTAAAAGAGAACCTTGGAGCCTAATAACTTCCAGAACAATTTCTGAAAAAAAGGTCTTAAAAATTTTCCAGCAAAAACAGAAACAAAGAAGCAATCAAACTATAATAAATGTGATAAAGCGAAGTGTAACATTAGAACATCAAGCCTAATGTTAGCTCTCCAGGGTCCCCAGCAGGCCTTGCGCAGCTCTTACAGAAGCGTCTATTAGTTTTTGAAGGATCATCTCTCCAGTTTCTCCCAGGATACAGAGAAAATCAGCCACATGCAAGATAAGGCTTTATCATTCATTGCCTTCTAAGTACAGACTTAAATATGATCTAATTAAGGCATACTGGGTACCAAAATATTCAATATTGGATAACTGCTATGTATTATAGAAGTAAACTAAAACATACCTCCTGTCTTCAAAGTGCTGGCATTCTAGTTGGAAAGCTAGAAAGGTATGCACAAAAAATATTCTCTAATTTCTTTAGATTCTTTTGGAAGGTTACTCTAAAAATATTTTAAAAGATGTACTGATAAATGTGTAACCAATTATCAATACTACATGCTATATTTAAAGATACAAAATTGTGCAAATCTAGCTAATGTATAGTAATTTGTGTCCACAGGTTGGTCATTGTATGACATCTGCTGTGTGTCATTGATCCTGGATTTGGAGTAATTTGCCTTCAGTGGAAAGAAATTTTCTCCTCACCCTATCCACAATCCCAATGAAACAGTAACTGCTGATTAAAAAAAAAATGACTCCTTGCCAAAAAATTAATGACTTTCTTAGGAAAGACAACTGCAACTTCTAGATGGATCTTATTGAAGCAGTTATTAGAACTATCTGGCTCAACAATGGGCCTGTGTATTATTCCCCCAGGACAAAGAAATTACAATTTACAAGTGCAAGAAGATAATGGATTTAAAAGAGTAAAAAAAACCCCAAACATTTCTCTGCCTAATAACATGGTAGACAAATCCCATTATCAAAGGAAAGGTAGTTTTTATGAATTAGTTAGAAAACTAAGTTTTAGCTAGAAGACATGAGTCCTAGCAAAAGCTTTGTTACATTTGACCATCATAATGTTTTTTTTTTAATGACTATGACACCTTTTCTCTGATCAACATAGGTTTCACAGTCCCTGTTGTTTTACACAGCTTTTATTCTGAAATGTATATTACTTGCCTGATCCTTAAATAATTCTAGTTAGATGGCACTGTCTCTGATATTCAATGGTGTTCTAAGGTGTGTGTGTGTATGATGTTTTATTTACTCAATTAATTTAGGCAAAGTTTACCATTGAAAGATCTGAAAAAATGAGAAATTTGCTTGTAATTCATGCTGATGGCTGGTTGAGAAATTACTTCCTTGGTGTTGGTGTGTTCATGTACAGGATGAATTATGCTATAGGGCCCAGTACACCAAAAGCCCCCCTTCTTCTCAGGAATTGGATTGTCAAAACTAACCACATGTATTATTCTGTTAAACCTACCATCTAGCCCTATCTCATTCCTAAGTAATTATTTGTTATTTGGGGAATGTAAATCCTGAGATCTTGGGGCAGAAGCAGTCACAGTGGGTGGAGTAAGTTTTCAGAAAATGTAGGTGCAGAATTCTATACAGAAATTAGGGGTATGTTCCTCAACCTGGTCATAACTCAGAATCACCTGGGAAGTTTAAGAAAACTGCAGTCACTTAGATTACTTCCTAAAAGACACTGATGTCATTGGTTAGGGCACAGTTCAGGTACTTGTACTTAACAACAAAAACAAACTCAACTCCTCAAGTGATTCTAAGGCGTAATCAAAGTTGGGTACCCAGATTTTAAGATAAAGGCATTTTACAACAAATTCCAACTTGAAGCCAGGAAATTTACATAAGATGATGATCCAAGAGTGTTTTATTTTAGCATGCGTATTCCTTGAAAGACAGTATGAATGTAGCAAACCTGTGGTTTTAGCTGTTCTCCTTCATTGCAATTCCCTTTTGCCATTCTCACATGAACTGTGAAATGCATGGATATATTTGCATGCTGGAGTTGGAGTCCTACAGCCTGATCTACATTCTCAGCCTACTGGATGCATGCAGAGGAGTCCTACAAAAAGAATCATGTCCTACAGTTGTAGAGAGTAACTCCTCACATAGTAAAGGGTGATGCATGGAGAAGCTGAAATTGCTATGAATTAATATACGTAATTCTCAGAAAGAAGCAGTCAGTGGAAAATTGAGGAGTGACAGCATTTTAGTCTCCTTGTTCCCAATATATAGGAAGAATATTTAATTCTCCTTGGTGGCACAGCTGCAGGATACTTACCAGAGCCATAAAAAATGTGCCAAAATAAACACCATAGAGAAAGAGAAGGAAAACTTTACCTGTGATTACTTTACCTATTGCTTAATTAATATTTCCCACCAGACATCTCACTACCTCTCAAAATTCAGCATGTCCAATAATGTATTCACTTTCTTTCTCCTATCTTCTCTCTTAAGCCTCAGCTTCTGAAGATCCAATTCCTCATCTGTGAAATGAGAAGTTTAAACCAAGAAACTCTCAAAGGGCCCTTCCAGCTCTGAAGCCATAATCTGCTGTGCGATTCCCAGTTCACTGCTAATGGCTTTACAATTCTCTAGAACTTAATGCTTTCAAATTATTTAAAATCGCTAATTTCTTTACTATGCTAATTATGCATTATCTTCTCCCCCATTTTTCTGTTTAAATCAAAGAAATCTAAGCAGAGTTGTAAATTACTATAAGACCCTCAAACTAGAAGAGAGACGTGAGCTCAACAGGAGTAGTGCTGACCACTACTTCGGCTAATATCTGACCTGCGGACTCATGTCCTGCCTCGTTCCACTGAGGGCTGCACCTCTGCCACCATTGGACCTGAATGGCAGAAATGAAGCTGTCTTTGTACACTTCTGACTCTTCCCTTATGCTTCCTAGGGCAGTTTTAACTTCACTGGACAATGTCTAGTGTCTCTGATGATGACAATTGTATTTAGAGCCCTCTGTTCAGCGGAAAATAGCAAGTCTGGTAGAAGTACAGTTCTGGTTGTATGCCTCGGTGTGCAGCAGGCTGGCTACCTAAGGTCAGGGCAAATGCCAGGAAAATGAAGAAGTCACCCTACCCTTCACTGCTGGGTGCTGAGCATACTTTCCTACAACCCCCACCTCCTACCCTCTCCATGATCACATGATCACAGAAGACCCAAGGGGTTTATTTGTACATCAAAGCTTGAAGCAAGCCTTGAATAGAGGTCCAGTGGGGCACTGAGAGGAGTTCTAGGAAATGCTTACTTTCCCAACATCTACCTCTGAGCTAGGCATCAAAGTAAGAATCGATAGCTTTTATGTCTTGTGTTCATACTTTCCTAGGTAAAGTGCCTCTTATTACTAGAACATTTTCTGCTCATTGCTCTAGTTAACACAAGGGGCATCAAAATGGGCTTTGGTTTCTTTGAAGTGGTTTTCTTTGAAGTCAGTTTGCCATTTGTACAGCTTTTTGCCCAAATGCTAAAGAAATATTACTATTTTTCAAGAGGCATGAATTACAGTTCTCCCTATCCATCTATGATTGAATTTTAACTCTCTTAAAGTTGCATTAAATGAAATATGAGACATTCTTGAAGAATCAAAAACCAAAACCAAAAATGATAGCCTGTTACTTTACAATAGGAAATATAACTGTGAAAATATTAACTGACTCTTAGTGACTTGACCGAGAATCTCTTTACATAAGCAGTTCATAAGGAATCAAATTGAAAATTAAAAGAATTAGCCAGGCATGGTGGCACATGCCTGCAATTCTAGTACTTGGGAGATTGGGACAGGAGAATCACAGGTTGAAGACCAGCCTCAACAACTTAATGAGACCCTCAGCAACCTAGTGAGTCCCTGTTTCAAATAAATAAATAAATAAAAAAAGCTGTATACAAAGCTTGGAGGTAGACTGCCCCTAGGTTCAATCCCCAGTGCCACACACACATACACACTTACAAGTATTCTTGATAAGTATGGAACTAAACCAGAGATGATCATTTGTACAGTGCAAATTCTCACACATCTTAAATGCTTAATGACATCAGTCTCTTAAAGCCTTGCCTACCATGATGGGACCAGATCTGCAAAACACACTTGAATACGTCACTGGCCCCCTGGACTATTCTTGGTTGGCTATTGTCTCCCTTTCCTACATCCAGTTATCCTAACTGATCAAAATCCACTTTCTTTTTTGACAGTATTCCTTCTTTCATCTCATTCTTTATTATTATTTTATCTTTTGAAGAAAAGCCGTAATTATCTTCATTACCAAATTCTTAGGGTAAAACTATCTTCTGCTTATATTTTACTAATTCTTATTACTAGTATTATTACTAATATTTCTAATCTACAAGTAAAATGATTGTGATAGATACCACAGCTTATATCGGCCAGCTTGATCAGTCTTGATGGACCACAGAGACATTCTACATTTTCTTGAGTAAAACAAATTCCAGCCCATATTTTTCTCCAAATAGCCTCTAGACTTCCACATTTTTATTTACATTTCCTCATGTAGTCAAATATGCAACGAGATATAATTTTCTGCAGCAGAAATGCTATTTTTTAAGAGAGTTTTGACTTTTTTTTTTTTGGTATTGGGGATTGAACCCCGAGACATTTTACCTCTGAGCTACATTCCCCCCCAGCCCTATTTTATTTCTCCATTTGAAACAGGGTCTCATTAAGTTGCTGAGGATCTAGCTAACTTGCTGAGGCTGGTCTGTAATCCTCCTGTCTCAGCCTCTCAAGTACTGGGATTACAGTCCTATGTCACCACACCCTGCTCTGAGACCTGAAATTTTAAAGTCCCATTTTAGTGTTAAGTAACTCCAAGATCATATCCTCAATGAGAGAAGATTGTGCTATAGCAACAATCATGTTTCACTCTTTATTATTCTTATTTCACAACATTGGTATGATTTATTTTAGCTCTTAGAATCTAAGAGTTTCAAATTAAATTTCTGGGCAATGAAATGATAGCATAAGTCTTGTTATTTTATATTCCCATACTTTTCTCCTCAAGCCACTGTACAACCAGATCTGTTCACTCCCACATCTCTGTATCTGCAGGGTTGAACACCCACCTCCATCACAGCACTGGGAACCCTGTGGTCTTTCTGTTCTTTCCCTCACTGTGAGCTCCCAAAGATGATGCCCATATATTGTACAACCTTGGATGCTCAGTGCCCAAAAACATTTGTTTTTGAACCGAATTAATTGGCCTGTTTTATTTTAGTGTCTTTGTCATTTATGCTGAAGGTAACTTGACATATCTTTTGATTTTCAAAATCACTTCAGAGATGAATTTAAACATGTGGGAAGATTCTGACATAGTCTGAATGGACCCCATTAGGAAAAACACCATTCCTTGGTGCCAGGCTCAGTTCTTGTCATTTTATTTATCTCCCAGAGTTTGCAGACTACAACTAGAGGGTAGGAATAAATATATGTATTATTTCATTTTTTCATTGTCAAGTCTCATATTGACTTGACAGAGGATCTCTTTTATGAGAATGGAAATAAATGTGAACCTATATTTAATAATAAATATTGTTTGAGCAAAGCACTTAGGTTAGCACTGAGATTTCATCAAACACAATTTAAGGTAATTTAAAATAATTAAAATTTCCCCAGAGCTATCAAAAGTGTTAAGTTTTCCAAGCAACTATTTCTATGATGCAATTTAGGTAAGAAACTTCCCAGTTATATCCATAATGATGATGGAATACGTGAATCTAAAATCTTCCTAGTTTGCCTAACTGTTCCCATCTCAAAATTCTTATTACCAGCTTATTAGCTCTAGCTTAGTTATTTCTGTGTTTTAGTGCATCCAAAAGACTTCCACTGGAATTGAGTTGGTACCCTAGACTTCTCTTGAATTTATCAGCAAATTCTATCCTGCTAGAGCACTAAATTTAGTTTCTAGCAAAAAAATCCCTTCAGGAGATGATCCCTTTCTTCTATTGACGTATATTTTCTCTTTCAATACCACTTACTTTTTATTATCATTTATCATTTAGCTCCCAAATCACTTAATATACTCAGAATCACAGCCACTCAACTATAAATGCCATTCAATTTAATACTATTACTACTACTAATAAAAGGTTATGTGTAAAGTGTTTGCCTTTTCTATGGGTATCTTGAAAGCACTATGAAGGAAATATACAATTCCTATTGTCTAGGAGGAAATGATATGCTGGGGAAGAAAAAAATTGAAACAGTTAAGTAAAGTGACTGTAACTGAATAATGGTCTATTATATATGAATATACCTGGCAAGATATTTTTGTGGATAGTATAGGTTATGCAGTAGTAACAAACAACTATTGATCTTAGCATTTTATTTTATATCAATTAATTTTAATTGCTTGGACATGTTATATATAGGTGTGATATGTTGGAGGCAGATTCTGTTCCTTTTAGTCTCATTGGTACCCATACTGTTGGACGCTCAGCCTTGAAATATCTTTCCAAAATTGCAAAGCCAGGAAAAAGTTAGGGATGTAAACCACACAATGGCTCTAAATTTCCAGAAATAATACACAGTGTTTCGCTTTCTTTGGTCAATTTAAGAGGTATGGTAAAGCCTTGATGACTTTATGAAAATGAATAAGAATGCTAGACGGTGAGAGGGGATGGGTGAGGCTGCAAGTAAAAAATACAAACTCTATCAGCAAGTTAACAAGTCCATTCACTCAGATGCCAAATTCGTAGGAATAGTGGACATCATGGGCTTTAGTTGAGTAAGGGCTAATATAAACTGTTTGTTTAGGCTTTCTTTTCTTCAGTTAGCTTATAACTAAAATGCCTTTTAGTAAGGTAGAAGTAATTGCCTAGTCACTGTACACCATATCACTTCTTCCTACAGGAAGACATTAAGTAATGTGATCATATTACTACTCATATTAAAAAACATAGCAATTGGCATGTAGTGATACTTTTCTGGAACTAGGTCCATAAACTAAAATTGAAATAATATCTCTCAAAGTGACTGAAAGATAACAGAAATTGCCAGTTATTAATTATTAAATAAACAAAAGCAAAGTAATGCCATGCTTGCTGCATTCCATTAGGAGAAAAAAGAGTGGCAAAGTCCCTCAAGATTTCACTCTCTGGCCTGAGCCCAGAAGTGAGGTATCACTGTCATTCCTTGTGCTGAGACCTGTAGCCTTTCCTGAGCCTCAGGAGTGGAGGAATGGATACTAGTGAGCTTGACTCTATCACACAATGATACTGTGGGTTAACAGGAAGGGAATTCATAAAGGAGAGATATGAACCTAGGTGAGACCAAGACTTATCCTGCTTATTCTTGGAATAATTCTGCTTACAGGTCATTTTAGAGATACACAAGGCAAAATATCCTAATCTTCTTTTGACTACAGATTATGCCAGGTACCTCATTTTCTAATCTATAAAATAAGCAATTTTAAAATAAGTACCACAAAATTCCCTTCAGACTTGTCTCCATTGAAATGTGAAAAAAATCACATATGGGATTACATACTTCTTTAACTTTTATAATCAATAGCATATTATGTAAAGAAAGGAAATTAAGTCTGATGTATGGACTAATTAGTATTTTCTTTTTTTTACATTTTAGAATATTTATTTTATTTTATTTTTTATTGTAATAATTCGTGCTTTGTATTTATACATTTTTGTTAGGTACAAATTGATAAAGACAGATGTGCACACATTTCTCATCTGACCCTATCCCCAATTCCCACCCCGCTCCCTTGCCCTCCCTCCCTCTCAAGTTCGGTTCAGTGAGTGATCTTGATATAACTGTGTAAGTACATCATGTGCCTTAGGATGCTCTCCCCCCCCACCCCCTGTCCATTCCCTTCGGTTAAGTCTACTTCTTTGTTTATTGAGGGTCTCTACTTTTTCATCTGGGGACCCTCTTATGTCCCATCTACTCCCTAACATCCGCATATTAGGGAGAACATATGTTTCTTTACGCTTTGTGACTGGCTAATCTCACTTAACATAATGTTTTCCAGTTGCATCCACTTCCCTGCAAAGAACATGATTTTGTTCTTCTTTATGGCTGAGTAAAATTCCATTGTGTATATATCCCATAATTTTGTAATCCATTCATCTGTGGATGGACATCTTGGCTGCTTCCATAGTTTGGCTAATGTGAATTGAGCCGCTATAAACATAGATACACATGCATCGGTCTGATAGTTTGGTTTCCATTCTTTTGGGTATATACCCAGTAGTGGAATTGCTGGGTCAATGCAATACCCATGAAATTGCCAAGGACGCTCCTCACAGACAGAAAAATCAGTCCTTAAATTCATCTGGAAAAACAAAAAGCCCAGGATAGCCAAAGTAGTTCTTAGCAATAAAAATCATGCAGGAGGCATCGCAATACCTGACTTTAAACTTTACTACAAAGCCACAGTAATAAAAACAGCATGGTACTGGCACAAAAACAGACACATAGACCAATGGAGCAGAATAGAAGACTCAGAAACAGACCCACAGACTTACAGTCAACTGATTTTTGACAAAGGAGCCAAAAGATAGCCTCTTTAACAAATGGTGTTGGCAAAACTGGTTAACCATATGCAGGAAACTGGAAATAAACCCCACTTTCTCACCCTGCACAAGAGTCAACTCAAGGTGGATCAAGGACCTGGAAATTAGGTCAGAGACATTGCAGCTACTTGAAGAGGGCATAGGACCAACACTTGAACACATAGGCACAGGTAAAAACTTTCTCAACAAGACCCCAAAAGCACAAGCAGCTCAAAGGAAGATCAATATATGGTATTGCATTAAACTGAAGAGCTTCTGCACAGCAAAAGAAACTATCAAGAACCTCGACAGAAAACCTACAGAGTGGGAGAAAATTTTTGCCAGTTACACTTCAGATAGAGGTCTAATATCTAGGATATACAAAGAACTCAAGAAAATTGCAACTAAGAAAGCAAATAACCTAATCAAAAATGGGCAAAGGACCTAAATAGACACTTCACAAAAGAAGAAATACAAATGGCCAATAAATGTATGAGGAAATGTTCCACATCATTGGCAATCAGGGAGATGCAAATCAAAACTACCCTGAGATTTCACCTAACTCCAGTCAGAATGGCAATCATAAAAAACATGAACAACACCTGCTGGTGAGGATGTGGAGAACTAGGAACCCTAATACATTGTTGGTGGGAGTGCAAACTTGTGCAACCACTGTGGAAAACAGTATGGAGGATCCTCAGACGAATGGGAATGAACCTACCATACGACCCAGTAATTAGTATTTTCGAATACAAATAATTCAGTCATTGGTAAATCACAAGTAGAATTCATCAGCCAAAGATATAAAATAAAGAATATCAGGGGTTATTATCAGCCTTTGGGAATAAACTTGTTCATAAAACTTAGAGAATGATTGGCTTGATATATTAAAACTGCTCTTTCAATGAAATGCTAAAAGAACATTTGCTTAAAAATTGTATTTTGAGCTATGTTTTGAAACTTCATCATTTTAAAATTAATTACAGATCTTGGCCTAGTTCAAATGATAAAGATAGGTTGTTCCTCTTCCATTCTTACTGCAGTATCAATTCAAAATATAACAGACCAACATGATTGTTAACAAAAGTTTCCATTTGCATAAACATTACCATGGCTCTTGTATCTTTTATCCAGATAAAGGATGTAGACTGTGTTAGTCACATTGAAGATCATTGCTGGGAAACCTATAGAGATGGGGGAGATTGGTTAAAATGTTGCCCTGGAGGGAGGTGTTGTCTGAGCAATGAACTCTCCCTCTATGAGCAGGTAAAGGAAATATATTCATATAAAAAACAAACGAACAAAAATAAATGGGAGACTGAGAGGATAATTAAGAAAGAAAACTGGCTTTGTCTATGTCCACAGTAGAGAATTAACTGTACTGTGATTAGTCTTTTGGATAAAATTGATTAATAGAATACCACAACGTTTTAATTTCTGAACTAGAACTATGTTTGCCACCAGTTGGCAATGCTCATGTTCAGAACTTAGGAGAAAAGAGTTAAATCATGAGCCTATTAGAGTTTTCATCTAAGGATAAGGGGAGACTACTTCCTAAAAATAACATTTAAAGGAGAGTGGGTGATAAATTTTAAAAGTAAATATGTGTTATTTATTTATAGTGTATTATGACCTCTTCAACATACAGTTATAAACATTTGTTGGAAGCACATATACTAATTGATTATGTTTTGCTAAGTAAAATTGAATCTTATTTTACAATCAACATCATTTGAAGAAATGTTGCTTCTGTATAATTTAGCTCTAAGGCAACAATTTCTCTATGTAAATCTGTTATTTAAATATGACATGGGAGTTTATTCACCTATTAAAAGAGATACCATAGATGGGTGTGGTGGTACAATCCTGTAATCCCCGTGCTTGGGAGGCTGAGACAGGAGAATTATAGGTTTGAGGACAGTCTCAGCAAGTAGTGTGCTCTCATCAACCTAATGAGACCCTGTTTTCAAATAAAAATAAAATAGGGCTAGGGGTGTAGCTCAGAGGTAGAATGCCCCTGGGTTCAATCCCCAATGCCACAAAGAGAGAGAGAGAGAGAGAGAGAGAGAGAGAGAGAGAGAGAGAGAGAGAGAGAGAGAGAGGAGAGAGGGAGAGAGAGATAGCATGTAGTGGAGGAAATTGATTCTTTTCATAAGCAAGAAAAAGTTGGTTATTGACAGTAACACTGGAAAATTTTAGAATTGTATCATTTAGAAGAGTTCATGGTGGTCCAGGAATGGCTCACCCAATCATTCATTTTGTAGAGACTAAGAAAACAGTTCTCACAAATGTTCAGCTTCAGCAATGTAGTGAGACTTTCAGCAACTTAGTAAGATCCTGTTTCAAAACATAAAAAGGGCTGGGGGAGTAGCTCAGAGGTAGAATGCTCCTGGGTTCAATTCCCAATAACCACACACACACACACACACACACACACACACGCACACGCACACACACACGCACACACACACGCTGGAAAAAAAGAAATAAGGATAAATACAAAACAGTTATACGATATCTGTAATATATTTTCAGAAAAGCAAACATAACAACACAAAAAATGTAAAAAACTCTTCTGTTTAAGTCTGTTTTGGTTGTGGTCACAGAAGTCAATTGGAATTATCCCTAAAAAACATATGGAGGAGTTTATGATAAAGTAACATGATTGTCTCCTGGGGTCCAAGGCCAGGAATGCGGCCAGCCTCTCAGAATGGGACTGTAATAGGGTCTTAAATGATGTCAGGATTTTCTCACTGTCTGTCCTTGTTGTTTCAGTACATCTCTTTCAGTCTCTGTCTTTTGATACACCAGCTTTCTGTTTTCCAGTTTTCCTGGTGGAAAGCACCACCACCATTAGCTCTCAAGTACATATTTTACAAGCCCAGGTACTTAGGGTGAATGAAAACTTCAGCTTCTCAGAGAGACAATTCTGATAGCCCTGCATGTATACAGGAATCAAACAATTAAGTAAATGGGGGGAGGAGAGTGTAAGCCAGGAGTCCCAATGTTGGTTTGGGAGATTACAGATAAGTAGAGGGGAAATCTTGAATGTTTTATGAAGTAAGGATTAGATTTGAAGATTTCAATGTGATTAGGTTATTAAAATATGGAGGAATACTTGTAGAAATATTTATGGATATGTGCATATACTTACGTTAGTGTATACTTATCTATTCTTTTGCTCTTTTAGCTGAGAGGGCCTAAAAACAAGGATTCTTGGTAGCATTGAGCCCACCCAGTGCATAGCTCTTGCTTTACAATACCATCCTCCATATCCTCTAATACAATTAACTCAGAATCCTAGGAGAAATAACAGATTCCAGAGCTTGGGTGGAAATTATACAAGATGAATGCATAAAATTTTACAGTTCCTGAAATTAAAGAAGTGCTTGTAATATACACATACAATGAGGAAGGTATGTCTAAGGGAACCAAGTATCAGTTAATACCTAATTAATAAGTTTCTTGAGAGTGTTAAGTAACTTAATATAGTTTTCAGTCAATTGAAAAATCTCTTAGTGACCAGAGCTAGAAAAAACAATTAATACTAGACTGTAAACCAAAGTATGAAATAAATTGCCATGAGTCTATATTAATAAAAATGATGCAAAAAACAAATGAATTGAGAGATTAAACAAATCGCATATGTGAAAGAATCTCAAGTAATTTATACACATAAATTCATGGAGTGTAATTCCCTCCTTAATGTGGGTTTGAACATAGAGGTCTTCTCCCAAAATGAGGAAATTCAAAAGAGTAAGTTAATAGGTCAAAAAATAACACAGAAAGAGAATAACTTTACAGAAATACGGCAAACATTATCAGATAGGTGAGCAAGATTAGCCTCAACAGTGATAAGCAACATTGATAGCATGACACCTTGATGTGATGTAAATCACAGTTTACCTCTGTGCTCTTCTTCCCCCAAGTCAATGACCCCAATGACCTCAATCTAGTCAGGACAAAAATATCCAACTCCAGTAACAAACGTTTTACAAAATGCCTCACCAGTACTTCTCAAACTTGTAAAGACTGTAACAAATAATAAAAGTCTGAGAAACTGTCAGAGTCCAAGAGGAACCTAAGAAGATAAGACCACCAAATGCAATGTGATGTCTGGATGAGATCTTGGAAGAATAAAGGATAGTAGGTAAAACTAAGACAATTTGAATAGCATATGTGCTTTTGTTAATTATGAAGTGTTAGTATTCATTCATTATTCATGACTAAGTTATTATGGTAATGTAAAATGGGGGAAACTAAGGGAGGGCTAGGAATGGGACATGTGAGAACTCTTTGTACTATACTGTAACTTTTCTGAAAATCTAAAGCTATTCTAAATCAAAAGTGTAATAAGAACAACTGCATTCATATTGGACATATGCTTCTCAGGTCTAAAACTACCTGCTAGTTGCATGTTAACAAATTAAATTTTTTTTTTTTTTTTTTTTTGTGGTACTGGGGATTGAACTCAGGGGCATTCTACCTCCGAGCTATACCCCCAGCCCTATTTTTTATTCTTTATTTTGAAACCGAGTCTCACTAAGTTGCAGAGTGCCTCATTAGGTAGCTGAGGCGGGCCGTGAACCTGGATTCTCCGGTCTCAGCCTCCCGAATGCTGGGATTACAAGTGTGCGCCACCACGCCCGGCTAACAAATTAAATTTTCTAATCTATAAAATGCATATTAATGTGTAATACCTAATAAGTATATTGATAGTATTAAGTAACTTAAGATAGAAAGGCTTTTAATATACATACCCTAGTCCACCCAAGGGACATTTGGCAGTCTGGAAACAGTTTTGTTTGACACACTAGCATGTAGAGACACTACTGGCATGTGGTGGGTGGAAGCCAGCGATGCTACTGATAATGTTGAGGACAGTCCATCACAACAAGTAAGTATCAATCCCCAAATGTCAATAATGGTCAAATTGAGAAATCCTGATGAGTATCTTATTTCCTAGGCTGATATTTAAGATGAATAAAAACCTGAAAGACTTTCATTTATATGCTTCAAGAATAGCTTGATACTTATTTAGTAGATTAAATATTGTTAATGAATAATAAAAACTAATGCCTTATACATACTCTAAGATACATGGCAAAAGGTTCACTAAAAATACATAAATCAACACATACTTAATAAAATTATATCAGTGCTTATTTAATTGGAAATATATTTTTTTTAGATTTTCACATGCTTCCAAACCGTAAATTATTAGTCTGGAGTAAATCTATCCCCACATAGAAACACCATATGCATTAAACAATTAATTCTAAATAATTTAGGATAATAAACCACCATTTAAAGAATATAGATAAGACTTAATTTTAATTTGTGAGCAACTCATTTAGCCTATAAACAGGAAATCTCCTGCCTTTTGACAGTATAGATACAAAATTTGTATTTAACACATCATTCTAAGGCATAGACAACAACTACTTCAAAGAACATTTTAAAACTACTTGTGTATAGGTAACCAGTTTTCTAGTTTCAACTTTGTACCCCATAAATAAGTACAATTATTATGTGTCAGTCAAAAAAAGCACTCATTTTCTATAATGAGAATAGATATTCTGTACTGTGTAACTTAACCTGTACTAACTGACTAAACAAAGTTATAGATATACTGAAAAACTTTATAAATTCCAATGACTAAATTCCGTAATAAAATACTAATTTTAACTCATTATAGAAAACAAAAGATTCTAATTATTTACCATTTTATCTACATATAAATGTGTAGCATAATTGTCTCAAATTAAATATTTATGCAGACATAGATACTTTGACTAGTTACTTCTCTTTACATTTCTCTTTGAAAATAAGTACATCATTCTGTAGTCATAAATATTAAAGTAAGCCATAAAGCATATTGAACTATGTATGATGTTTTAAAGAAAAAAGTATGCTACATTTGAAGTTTTAATTAATATTTTAATGGCCAACATCAAGAACTGATAATCTATGCTAGAAATTTTGAGCCATCTATCTTAGCTATATCCTGTTGCCAAAGCTATTCTGTGGAGTGTTGTGGGAAAAGAACCCTAAAGTACATGAAGAGTTTTAAAGATTTTTAAAATCAATTTCTAGAGTGTTTTATGAGCTTGTAAATTCCTTACCAGACACAGAATATTTTATCTCTACAGTTGTCTACATTTTCCAAGAAAACATAAAGTCTTTAAAAACAGAGCCTGTTATTTCGCACATCAATGGATTCCCAGAAACGAACTCAGTGTTGGAATAAATATTTTTGAATAATTTAATGACTATGGGCCTTCCCAGTTCTGGCCATGAAAGACTTACCCTCCATCCACACACAGCTAAGAAAAAAGCTTAAAAAAACAAAAAGATGTAAGAATTTATAAAGAAGTCTTCTGCAGGCACTAGACAGTATCCAATACTAGGCTATGATATTTGACGGAAGGAGAGAATGTTAACTGTGTTCATATTTATACTAGCAATTTCCCTAAGGGCATTTTTTGAACTGTAGTGCAAAATGAGACAATGTCACAGTGGAAGAAACAAATGACTACCATACTGCGAAAGCAACAAAGTCATGGGAGAGTTTGGGTCTAGAGTAAAGGCATCTGCAAAACAGAAACACTAGAAACTAAAGAAATTTTCAAACTGACTGAGACTATTGGAAATGTGTGTGTGTGTGTATGTGTTGTGTGTGTGTGTGTGTGTGTGTGACAGAGAGAGAGAGAGAGAGAGAGAGAGAGAGAGAGAGAGAGAGAGAGAGAATATCTGATGTGTAGTTGAGTGCTATCAAGGATTTCAAAGGTTACTAAGTACTGAAGAGGAAGAGATGTTCACCTTTACATTCAGTTCCAGCCAGAGTGCAAGACCTTGATGCATGCCTCAGCCATTGAGTGGAGATTCTGGACAGACATACCCTAGTTGTCATTCCTAAGAGGAAGAACTATGCACTTGGAAAAAGGGAAAACTGAAACAGTCCTAATCTTATCAAGCCTAAAACAACAACCTAAGCAAGATCTGTAAGACCAGCATGTCATTTAGTCATAGGACAGAACAATATTCACCACTCAAAGAGGAAAATAACATAATCCAAAACTTCTTTATTATATTATCTTCAATGTACTTCAAAAGTTACTAGATATGTTGAAAACCAGAAAATTTGTTAAGAGCAAAAGCAACCAACAAAAGTAAACCCAGAGATAATCCTAATATTGTGTGTGTTTAGCAACAAAAATTAATTACATTTAATACATAAGAAATAGGACTAAATGTGGATAACTGGATAAATCAAGAGATTAAATCTAAAAATAATCTAATTATTATTCTGGAGCTATAAAAACAAATATGTAAAGAATGCAGTGTATGATTTTAACAGTAGTCTAGATATAGCTGAAGAATGGCTTAACGAAATGGAGGGAAAACATATCCAGAATAAAGTGAGAGAAAAAAACTGGAAGAAAGAAATAAGATACAACAAGGCTGTCACCCATAATCAAAGGTGCACTAAACAGCTATTAAAACTTACCAAAAAAAGTCAGAAAAACTTCAATCACTAATGTCAGAAAAAACATTACATCACTAGATATTCTACCGACATCAAGAAAACAATGATTCAACTGTTGTCAGCTACACCTCGATAAAGAGAAAAGGATAAAGAGGGAATATTATGAATGACTTTATAGCAATAAAGTTGACAATTTACATGAAATGGGAATAATTTCTCAAACTGAACAAAATGAATATATACTTATACTTGTTAAATATATTCACTAATATTAACATAATAATTGCTAATGTAAATATTAAGTATTTGTATCAAATTAATACATATAAAATGTCTTATTGAATACATTTAATAAAACACATTTATTAAACAAATTGAAATGAATTGAATGGATTAAAATAAAACTAAAAAGCTTCTAAGAGAAAATTCCAGGTCCCTAGCTTTTCATTGGTGAATTCTATCACACTCTTTTTTTTTTTTTTTAATTTTTTAATTTTTATTGTAGTAATTCGTGCAATATAGCGTACATCTTTGTTAAGTACAAATTGTTAACAACATATTTGCACACAATTCTCATTTGACCCCTTCCCCGATTCCCTCCCCTTTCCCGTTCCCTCCCCCTCCCTCCCCCTAAGGTTATCTAGGATATACAAAGAACTCAAGAAAATCGCAACTAAGAAAGCAAATAACCCAATCAAAAAATGGGCAAAGGATCTAAATAGACACTTCACAAAAGAAGAAATTCAAATGGCCAATAAATGTATGAGGAAATGTTCCACATCATTGGCAATCAGGGAGATGCAAATCAAAACTACCCTGAGATTTCACCTAACTCTTTTTTTTTTTTAAATTATTGGTTCATTGTAATCATACATCTTTGTTAGGTACAAGCTGGTAGAGGCATACATGCATGTATTTCTCATTTAACCCTTCCCCAATTCCCGCCCCACTCCTTCCTTCTCACTCCTTCTCAAGTTCAGTTTAGTGATTGATTTTGATATGTTTGTGAAAGTACATCATGTGCATTAGGGTATTCCTTTCCTCCCCTCACCATCACCTTCAGTTAAGTCACCTTCTTTGCTCATCTAAGATTTCTCCTTCTTCATCTAGAGTCTCTCTTATGTCCCACTTTCTCCCTAGCTTCCACCTATTAGGGAGAGCATATGATTTTTTACTTTTTGTGACTGACTAATCTCACTTAGCATAATGTTTTCCAGATCCATCCATTTCCCTGCAAATGACATGATTTTGTTCTTCTTTATGGCTGAGTAAAATTCCATTGTGTACATATCCCATAGTTTTGTAATCCATTCATCTGTTGGTAGACATCTTGGCTGCTTCCATAGCTTGGCAATTGCTATCACACTCTTAGTGAAGAAATAATATATAACTTACATGTTTTCTTTTTAAATAGATGGTAAATGAACATTTACCAATTTATGATATAATACTAATATACTCCCGATGCAGGAACACTAAATAAAGTTACATACCAATATCACTCTTGACAAAACGGGCAAAATAATTGTCAAAAAGTAGCAAAGTAAGTTCAACAGTATTATGCTTTAAAAGTAAAACAATGGTTGTTCCAACATTAAATAATCAATTCACTAACTTACCACATTAACAGAATAAAGTGTGTGTTACAGTAGATATAGATAAGAACATTTGATAGACACCTACACTCACTCATGATTTAAAAATATAGCAAATCTGCAATGGGTGACAGTTTTCTCCACTCAATACAGAGCATCAACCAAAAATAAAAAAGAAAAGAAAAAGCTACCTAATGTCATAAATAGGGGTGACATTAAAATTGAGATTAATACAAGTTTGTATGCTATCACTACTTCTATTCAAAATCATATTGGAAATCTTAGTCTTATGCCCTAAGACAAGAAAAAAATCACAAAATTAGAATAAAAAGTTACAGTTGTTTATCTGTAGATATCATGATACATAGTAGTTGCCAAGAAATATACCTAGATGTGAATATAAGCATGTGGGGATATGGGCACTGAAAAAGTGATTTGGGTTTTACCAGCCAAAAACTAATATAGTAAAAGTTTGGAATAAACATACACAAGTTTTAAAATATAAGGCCTGAGATTTTTATACTCTCCCCCATTGTATTCCTGCAAAAAATAAGCCCAATGTTCCCACAACAATTTCTGTCCATGGTGTTATCTCAATAGGAGAAGCAATGCATGAAAATTCACCTCAGAGTTTTTTATAAGCATAATTCATAATATACATTGGTTATTGGGCCCATTTTGTTTGACAGTTCTGGCCACATGTACTGAATTGTTCAACAGAAACTATTCTTATTAGAAAAGTTAACAAACATTATTGTGGCAATAATAGAACACTAAACTATTTCTCACACTTGAAACTTCCTGTAATATCACACATGTATTTGCTTTAGTGTTCAAATGACTCAACTAAAATAATTCTTTTTCTTTGTTTTCTCTAAAATCAAAATAAATGTGTTCACTTTGTCAAAGATTTTAAGTGATTCATGCTATTCAATCCAATAAACTTGTTCTTCTTTTCACTAAAACTACTTTATGTTTTATTTGGCCCCAAAGTATATTTCATAAGAAATTATATGTTAATCCTTATGACTGAAGGAGTTTTTAAAACTCAATTGCCCATATGCATGAGGACTCAAAGTTAATTATCTGTCTAAAACTATGAGGTTTTCTACATTTCTCTGTTTTATCATGTTCCTCTCCAGAGAGATTTTTTTTTTTTTTTTTTTTTTTTTGCGGTACTGGGGATTGAACTCAGGGGCATTCTACCTCCGAGCTACACCCCCAGCCCTATTTTTTTATTCTTTATTTTGAAACCGGGTCTCGCTAAGTTGTGGAGGGCCTCACTAAGTAGCTGAGGCTGGCCTCAAACCCGGATCCTCCGGTCTCAGGCTCCAGAGAGATAATTTTTATCTGCAAAACTTTGTTTTTTCCAAATGTACCCCTTCCAACACTAACCTTCTTGATTAACCCAATTGGACTAACATCAGGTGGATAATTTTAGGGTTGTGATTTTTATATATAGTAATAGGCAATCATCAAAGCATATCCAACTTCAAAATATTTGACCAGAAAGTTTCCCTTCCTCCAGATGCATATTGTACGTAGAGCTCATGCCAATTAAAATTACATATCAAAACAATTTTAAAGGACTATGAAATAGAGTTGTTGAACTTTTTTGGAATAAGAACAGATATTGTGTAGGGCAAAGGAACTAATATATATTTGCATGAGCTCAAGGTTCTGTTATTAATAACAAGGTATAACAATGCGATGTTGAAAAATGGAGAAGAAAATTTGAATCACAGAAACTTGGTGAAAAAAGAATAAAAGATTATCAAGATAGGAATCAGGATAATCATTCTACTCTCTCCTAGCTGAAAGCATTCATTTCCTATTTAATACACATTGATGGTAATTTGGGGTTAGCATAGATTATGCTGAAGTTATTTGGATATATTATTACAAATTTTAATCTATATATTTTATAACTTTTCTTCAAGTTGTTTTATTTTCATTTACTTAAAAATATTTTTCATCTTACTGATACTTTGTATTTTACCAACTACATACCTAATTAATAAATATATCAAAGTTAGAGGTAAATAGAAGATCCATACTAAAACAAAATAAAATAACCTATAACAAAGCCCACAGTAGAATGAAATTTTGGTAATATTTGTGTATCTATTAGATTTCTATTTATCTTATATTTAGCCTAATAGGTTTTAAATTTTGTATGCATTTTTAAAATTTTGTTTTAAAATTTCTGTTTTATGTTTTAATTGACAAAATAATTATATATCATATAATTATTTTCTTTATATATTATGGGATATATATGTATGTGAGTATGTGTATCTGTTTATGTGTGTGTTTTACAATTTCCATTGAAAACAAAGTCATGTGAAGACCAAAGAATTGTTATATGAGGCACATATTTGAGGAAATAAAAAGAAAATTTCCAAGTGGTGGTAACATTGGCTGGGTATTAAATTTCTCAAGATACAGGTCAAGGAATGCTTGTCCAATTTCAGGTGATATTTTGGCCTTAGAAGAGTTATTTCTATTCAAACTGAATTTACACATGTATATAGATTTAGAAAACCAATATTACTTGAAGAGTCAAAGTTATGTTAATATATCTAGTTAAGATCTTGTATTTGGTTTTATTCTTTTTTTTTTTTTGTCAAAATAACCATTGCCTTTGGGGATAGCTTACTGCTTCTAATTCAAATGCTGGATAAGCACGTTTTTGACATACAAGACATAATGCTGGAGAAAAATTCATAATCCATTATTCAATAAAATTATACATTCATAAAAATAGTTACTTTAACTTTCTTTAAAATTCTTTTCAGAAAGAAACTACTAGAGAATTCTGTAATCTAACCCAGATGCACAAAATATAGAGAAACAATAATGAAACACTGAGTTTTTTGGTTTTTCTCTTTGATTGCTTATCATCCTCTCATTTTAAATAATAGAACAAATACTGGTAATTTCTTTCATGATTATCCCATTAGTCTCTGTTGACTGGAATCAGCTCATCCAAACTTAAAATAAGCTTCAATATTAAAAGAACATATTTCTAGGATAGTCATCTTGGTGACATGGGAAAATTGTGTAAAAATCTTCTTTCTCTTAATACTGTATACCAAAATTAGTTAAATTATTAAATGAGGTAAGGCCTTTGTGTTACAGAGTGGAGGAGTGTGTTAAGAAGGGACAAAGTCTTCCCTTAATGGTAAATTTAGCAAATCATATGCAGTTCCCCATCATCATGTCATGTTAATCTGCCTAGGCCTAGTTTAGAAGCAGACAGGGCATACAAGTTAACTAAACTTCAAGAGAGAAGATGAAGTTTGCAGAAGAGGCACACAGCCTAGCCTGACATACACCAACTCACCCACTGTCCTCTGCGCCTCCCCCCCACCAGCAACAGTCCTTGTGGACTTGAGAACAGAACAGATTTAAACAAAGGTGATATTTCACAATCTGCTTTAATCAGATTGTGAAATATCAAATTATATATATATATATGTACATATATATATGAATCACTCCAACTTTTAATGTTTTTTAAAATATGCCCTAATAAATTCCTTTTAATGATACTCAAAATCCATAAACCTAAATATTTGTACACATTCAAAGGCTTAAGATAACCTTTAGTTAACCTAAACAAAAGCAGAACTGACCCAAATTAATAAAATTAGAGATGAAAAAGGAGATGTCACCACAGACAGTTCTGAAATCCAGAAGATCATTAAGAACTATTTTGAAAACTTTTTATTTCAATAAGTTGGAAAACTAGAAAAAAATCAACAAATTTCTAGATACAATCAAAGTATCTAAATTGAACCAAGAGGATATTGAAAACCTAAACAGACCAAACACAAACAAAATAAAAAGCCTTTCAGCAATGAAAACCCCAAGACCAGATGGAATATCAGAATTCTACTAGAGCTTTAAAGAGGAACTTGCCCCATTGCGCCTCACATTATTCCATGAAATAGAAAGGGACAGAATACTTCCAAACTTATTCTATGGAATTAGTATTACCTTGATACCAAAAGAGAATAAAGACATATCAAGGAAAGAAAATTACAGGCCAATATTCTTAATGAACACAGATGCAAAAATGTTTAATACGGTGCTAGCAATTCATATTCAAAATAACATTAAAAAGATTGTGTATCAGGCCAAATTGGTTTTAGTCCAGGGATGCAATGCTGGTTCCGAATCTATAAGTCAACAAATATAATTCATCACATAAATAGAATTAAGGACAAAAATCACTTGATATTCTCAATAGATGTAGAAAAGGCATTTGACAAAATCTAAAATTCATGTTATAAAAAAACACAGAAGGAATTAGGGATAGAAGGAATTTACCATAATATCATAATAATAATATATGACAAATATGAAGTTAGAATGCAGGTTTTACAATTTGCCCATTTAAGAACTGTCTCAATTATGTCCATGAGAGATATTTGAAAGCTCCTTATGCTTGTGATATGATTTTCTTTGTCCATTACAAATATTTCTCCCCAGAAAACTCTACCTGAGTATATGTCTAGGGAACTTAGTCAAATTCAGTTGATTTGAGAAGACATCCTTGAAAATAGACTCTAAGATAGGAATTTAATTCTGTATCGAAATGCTCAGGCTATCTGACAATGAGTATTCCATTGCTGGTGGTTAATCAGAGAACAAATAAACTTTGGCATGCCACAATTATTAAAATTGACATCAGGAGTAAACTAGTATGTAGTACTGGTGGAAGGAGACACATTGGTTACAAATTTCTTTCTGGAACTTAATGGCATGTAGGAAATAGTAAGTATAAGCACTATGAAATGCGTGGACTTTGAGCATCATTTCATTTTAATTGAAGAGTGACAATTACAAGTTCAGGTGATTCTCAGTCCAAGCCAAAATGTGAAAGCCAGAGATATTCTTGGGAGAATGTAGAGACAATAATCAACTACCATTAGTGTGCATTCACAGCTGAGAATAAGGTTCTAACTTAGAAATGAAAAAGAGTTTCAGAAAAAGATTTAGTTCTCAGCCTCAACAGGTTTCATAAGGGAAGAACAGGACTCTAAGAAGGAAAGACAACTCCTCTATATTTGAAGTGACCATAATTAATTAGATATAATTGAAAACCTGGAAGTTCCATTTTTTCCTAAACACTTTTATCTGATGAAATTATCTTCTAACTTCTTTGTTAGAATATAGTGGTCCTCTTTAAAAAAATTTTTTTTGGCCTGGAGATCAGCTTTAACAGCTGAAAGGATCTAAGAGCGAGCATTGACTCCATAATAGAAATGAGCATGCTCATTACTCAAATCTTGATTTTTATACCATTTTCCAATTAAAAAAAAAAAAAACAAGGTTCATTGGGAAAATTACTGATGCTTACAATGGGACAAAAAAGTGCAGATGATCCTAGAATATCTTATAGTATTAGAAAATAAGCTAGTGCTAAACACATACACACAACACACACACACACACACACACACACACACACGCACATAGAATACTAATATGCGTATTTCAAAGGACTATATGAATCAACTGAGAGATTCCCTAGAACCAAAGCTAGGGCAATTTAAGCAATAAAATAAATAAGCTGTATTGGATAGTAATCAAAGTCTTGAATATCCATGATTCCATAAATTGATATAAACAGATAGTTGAATAAATTACTAAATCATGGATAATAAGCAAATCTTCTATGGAGAATTCCAAATAATTTGTATAACATATTACCTTTTAAGGAGATAGAATATAACTCAACACTCCTGAAGTATGGTGTTAGGCATAATGATATCTTTTGAAAAGGTACTATATGGGAAGAGGGTGTGAAAGTTATCAGAATTAAAATGGAAACACTTATATCAAGCAAAAATAACTAAGCAAATAGATAAATAAACCCAGAGGTTATGAGGGAGGAGATTTCTTGCATGCCCATCTGATAAAAAAAAACTATCACAAGAGTCTCTGCTGATACCACAATCTTGCAGGAAGGCCACTGTGACTTCCCACAAAGTATGCCTATGTAAGGACATCTGCCCAGCAACTACCTGTTTAACCTTGGACTGACATCGTCCTGGGTATTAATTCCTGTAGCAAGGATAGTGTTTCAGAAATGATTTATGTGATTCTCCTCATTTTGCCTGTGCCTCCCTGCTTACGCCTATGTCACATGCACCCTGGAATTGAAAATCCCCTGTTGATTCCTGAGCTAACTTAATTTTCTTTCTTGGAGAACTTATCTCTCTAAGTTTCTTTTTTGATTGATAAGGGATAAAAAAAAGTACAGTGGAGAAATTGGAAAAAAAAATTCTCATTCAATGAACATAGTTGACATTACTGGTGATAAATCATGTTGATGGTATTTTTCCTTGGCAATGAGAATGAAGCTTTACTTCTCTGCTTCTTCCCCAAGACCCATCCATAACTTCAGTGTAGTCATGAGGAAAACATCAGAAAAAACTCAACTGAGAGACAGTCTTCAAAATGCCTATTACCTATAAATGTCATAAAAAACATGGAAAGTCTGAGAAATAATGACAGCTAAGAGGAAGCTAAGGCCTTTTAGGGCTGATGGTATAACTCAGTCGTAGAGTGCTTGCCTATCATGTGTGGGGCCCTAGATTCAATCCCCAATACTGCAAAAAGAAGAAAACAAACTCCTAACCAAACATTCATTTTTTGTGAAGTGTCTATTCAATTTCCTATTTCTTGATTTTTTTTTTAGTGTAAAGTCTTTTAAGTTCTTTCTATATACTAGATATTAGGCCTCCATCAGAGGGATAGCTGGCAAAGATCTTCTCCCATTCTGTAGGCTTTCTCTTTAGACTCTTTTTGAGATACAAATAGTCAATAAATACATGAAAAAAATGTTCAACATCCTTAGCAATCAGGAAGGTGCAAATCAAAACTACAGAGATTCCATCCAAACCAATCAGAATGGCAATCATCAAGAAGTCAATAAACAATAAATGTTGGCAAGGATATAGGGAAACTGGAACTCTTCTATACTTTTGGTGTGACTGCAAATTAGTTCAGCTGCTATAGAGATCAGTATGGAGATTCCTCAGAACACTGGTGATGGATCAACTGTATGATCCAGCTATACCACTCCTGGGTATCTTTCCAAAGAGGTTGAAACCAGACAACTCCAGTAATATCTGCATACCCATGTTCATAGCAGCACAATTCACAATAGTCAAATTATGAACTAACCTAGGTGTCCATAAACAGATAAATGGATTACAGGATTCATTTGCAGAGAAATGGAAGGACCCAGAGAATGTTATATTAAGTAAGATTAGCTAGTCAGAGAAAGTGAAGGGGCATATGTTTTCACTTATATGGGCAAGCTAGGAAGTAATTGGAATACCAGAGGGACTCTGGATAATGGAGAAGAAACAGTAGAGCCAAGGAAGTAGTCTTACAGGAGAGAAGGAGGAAGAATGAGGTTCATTAATAGAATTACTACCACTGACTCTATGACATATGTGAAAAAACATGTCAATCTCAGTACTCTGTATTGGGAAGGGGGAGATGGGGAGGCGGGAGGGGGGATACCAAGTGCTGTGTGCATGTATATAAATGTCAACATGATTTACATTATGATGTGGGACTACAATGCAGCAATAAAAGCATATTACAAAAAAGGAAACAACAAAAAATTATTTTTAATGTTAGTCAAATGAATCTCTTTTTTTCTAATTGGTTCAGAATTTTAAGCATGTACATGACAGTGAGATTCACAGTGATGCATTCATATACACACCTACTATTGTTTGGTCTTTTCCTTCCCTATATCTCCTCTGTCATTTAAATAACAAATTGTATACATGGATTTCTTATTTCCTGGATTTATTATGTGGTTTGGAGGAAATCTAATAGTCCAATATTGGATAATACTTTTGCTACTTTTAACAGCATGACTATATTTTTGTTATTGAAATCCATAAACTATAGCATGATGTTATTCATGTGTTAGCTTGGGGGAATTAGTGTTCCCTTTGATGAGTAAACTTACAAATTTTTCCATGAGAAATTATTTTTGTTTTATCTTTGAATTTTAGTTTTTTTAACCATTATTTGGGGGCTCTAAAAATGTGAGTTTTTCATCTTCATTTATCTTCAAGATATCTTTATCTTATATATATAAAGCACAATATCTATATCATTTAAATGTTTACATTTTTGCAATTTCTTTTTGTGAGACTTGCTTATGTCTGTCCCTTAGGTACCTGCTGGGTTTTCAGTTATTTTTTTTATTTTAATTTCCACTGTTTTTAATATTGCTCTCTATATTTTTATTTTCTATTAATTTCTGGAACTTTCATTCTGATGCTTTTTTAGTTTTTTTCTTACCAACTGTATCTCTTGATTAATTTTTTTTAAGATATGGAAGACTCCTGTGGTTGCTATAACAAATTAATACAAACTGGGTGGCTTGAAACAACAGAAATTCTGGGAGTGGTGGTGCATACCTGTAATACCAGTATTTGGGAGACTGAGACAGGAGGATCACAGGATCAAGGCCAGTCCTACAATTTAGGGAGATAATCAGCAACCTGTATGATCCTGTTTCAAAACAGAAAATAAAAAGGGTTGGAGGTGTAACTCAGAGATAGAATGCCCTTGGGTTCAATTCCCAGTACCAATAATATACTCTGAACTCAGGAATCTGTATTTTGGGATAGAAGTCCAAAATCAATGTTTTAGCAGAGCCATCCTCATTCTGGAAGTTTCACGGGAGAATTCTTACTTGTCTCTTCCAGATTCTAGTAGTTGCCATTAGGCCCTGGCATTTTATGGCTTATGGCTGCTTCTCTCCAATCTCTGCACCCTCACATCACCCTCTGTGCATGTGTATTAAAGTTCCCTCTGTCTCTGTCACCCAGACAATCTAAAATGAGTTCCTCCTCTCAAGATCCTTTACTTTACCATATCTAATATTTTGGGGGGATCACTACAGAAAGCTTATGTTATTTGTCAACTCTCCTGAAGCTTATAGATGGGTGAAGATTCAGGATACATGAACAATTTTCTTTTTTAAAAAAGTTAGTGTCACCAGGCGTGGTGGTGCATACCTGTAATCCCAGTACTTGGGAGGCTGAGACAGGAGGATTGCAGGTTGGAGGATAGCCTCAGCAAGCAGTGAGACTCTCTTCAACCCAGCAAGACCCTGTTTCCAAATAAGAAATAAAATCGGGCTGGGGGTGTAGCTCAGAGGTAGAATGCCTCTGGGTTCAATCCCCAGTGCTACAAAAAGAAAAAAAAAAAAAAAAAAGCTAGTATCCAATGCAGATAATTAAAGTTATGTCATAGAGGAATTATTAGTAGATATTTAAGACCAGTTTTAGAAAGGCCTTTCTGAGTTGGTAATATCTCAATAATAATCTGAATGACAACATTTCAAATATCCCAGACAGAGGGGACAATTAATATAAAGACTCTAAGTCTAGAATACCTTTGCTATATTAAATAATTGAAAAACAAAACCAAAACCACACAGATAGAATACACTAAATGAGGAAAAGCATATATGCTTAGGCATGTAGACATGAACCAAATCACATAGGTCTTATGTTCAGATTTAGTCTCATGGAGCATCTACACTTAGTAATATAGTATACATTATTATGGTGCTCATTAAATACTTGTTATAACCTGAACCCTGTCAATAAATTACTTCTTTCCAAGCCTCCCCTTTGTTATCAGTGTGGGAATGATGCTTTGCAGAAATAATTTATTTTAAGTCATTTAATCACCTGAATCGCTAATATTAGCAAAATACATGAAGTGTCTGATTCCAATCATAATTGGAAAATTTATTTATCTGTGATCCATGACTTGATCTCCTTGTTATTTGATTAATTTGCTATCTGAATTGATAAATGAAAATCTTAATATTAAAAACTAATATAGTCAATAAAGAAGTTGTATCTGCACTTAAAGAGCTTAAAGTTAGCAATAGTGGACTAAAATTAGCTGATTTTTTTTGTTGAGTAAAACAAAATTTCCAAAGGTCACTTTCACTTTGTGTTATATGGGCATATCTTTTAAACAAAGGTCAGCTTCTCACATGACTTGTTCTTTGTAGTATAATTTACACAGCTTAAATGAACTCCTCTATAATATTTTATAATCATTTCTGTGAAATTATCATGGGCTAAAAATATTGCACCTCACACAACCCTTTTCCAAAATGCAAGTACTCTAGAAGTATATTAATTATATTAGCCGCTAATATTTTTAATCAGAAATTAGTGCTCTAACCAAATCCCCAAAGTTACAAACTAGCAGTTCTTGGCAGAATCCGGCCACAAGTTTATCTTGTTTGGCTAACACTAAAATGTTTGCACAAAATTTGAATTTTAATGATCTAAATAAGGCGCAAGTCTTCCCATTTTCTAGTGCCCCTTTTGATTTTTACATTGTTTACACCAGACTCAAATCACATATTTATGCTACTTTTTAGCATTTAAGGTTTTTACCTCCACTAAAGCACCAATGTTTTTATGAAACAAGAGAAAGCACCACCACCATTTTTTCTTATAAATATAATTAAATATAATATTTGTACATATTTTGAGGTACAATGTGATGTTTTGATTCATGTGTATATTTGGTAGTGATCAATTTAGGGTAATTTGAATATCCATTGTGTGTTGACCTCATTGAACTCATTGGTTCTATTTTTTAAATAGAGTTCATGGATTTTAATACAAAAATATATAATCTGAAAATAGGAAGAACTTTTACTTCTTCCTTTCTAATATGTGCACCTTTTACTTTACTTTTTGCTTTATACTAAAATTTCATAGACTAAAACTTCTAAATCTGTGTTGAATAAAAGTGATAGATAAGACAGCCTTGTCGTTTTTTAACTTATTTTTCATGCTAAGGGGAAGCAATCTAACCCTATCATGAATTGTAATTTCACTGCAGGCTTGTTTGGGGGCGGGTAGGACTTCTTTTTTAGATTGATGTTATTACTTTGTATTTCTAGTTGACTGAGAGTTCATCTTGTATGGTTGTTGGATTTTTTTGCATCAGTTGATAAAACCATATAATTTATCATTTTAGACTATTAATATGGTAGATTACATTGATTGATGGTCTAATATTGAACCACACCTATATGTCTATAATAAATCCTACTTGATCATGATATGTCCTTTTGATATATCAATGGAAATTGCTTATTAATATATCACTGAGAATTTTTACATCTGTATACATGATGGAAATAGATCTGCAACTTTCTTTTTTATCTATTATTTTTGTTTGATTTGGGTATCAGGGTAATACTGACTTTATAACAAGTTGGAAAGAGTAGTCTTTTTTTCTCTACAGATTTATTACTATTTCTTTGTAAATGGTAGAATTTAGAATGAATCCATCTAGATATAGAAATATATTTTCCAGAAGGTTTTTACTACAAATTCAGTTTCCTTAATAGTCATAGCTATTCAGGTCTTCTATTTTGTGAATGACATACCTATGGTTTCAGTTGGTCATCACAGAAATACATGTTGGGATGTAGTGTTTGTGCCTCCATTTTGAAATGTATTTTGCTAATTATTAGCAAAGTTTTGTTGGGTGCTAAGGTTTGTGAGAGTAGGTTTTGATAATCCAGCTATTTGTGATCCTGCAGCAAACACACAAGGATCTGCAGAAAGAGCATTCCAAATAGAGATTAGAGATGTTCCAAACGTGTTGGTGTATGTGATGAACAGAGAGATGAAGATCACCAAAATGGAGTGAATGAGGGGTAAGTGACATGGGCAGAGAAAAGAGAGGTATGACCATCTATTTATTTTAGCTGTGACAAAAATGTATTCTAATTTGGTAGGAAAACACTAGAAAGTTGTAAAGAAGAAAAGTATATGACTTGCTTTGTACTGCTAAAATCTTACTTTAGTTACTATCAGTGAATGTATTTTAAAGGGAAAGAAGAGAAGAAAGGAGACCAGATAGAAGGTAGGTTAATAAAGGAGTTCAGGTGAGGGATAATAGAGAATTGGATTAGAATTTTTTATTGTAGAAATATAATAAATTATTGTGTTCAAGGTATATTTTCAAATATCACCAATAATTCTCATTAATGAATGCTATGCTATGTAGTCACAAAGATTTTTTTGTCCAATGTATGTTGCATCTTATAAGTATTCTATTATGTATAATGAATTTTGTGTAATATGCATTAAAATATAACAATATTAGTTCAAAATCATTTTTCAGTTAAAACACAGCTCTGTTCTTATTAAACTACAATTATAAGAATGGATTACAGATGTTTCTTAGAACATTGTACAGTATGTGGTCAGGCAAGTGCAAAAGTTATTAAAATGTTATAATTTAAATAGATTAAATTAACTTATTGCAGTATAATAGTAAAATGTTGGAGTGTGTTACATTAATTATAAACTGAAATTAAGCCTAATTTTAGAACTTTCCTGTATGCATTGTTCAGGGGTAATAATTTACTGATTATTTTAAATCTGTATAATTCTTGATATTTAAAATTACAGAAGGAGAAATGACATTTTACTTAATTATTTGAAGATAAAAGTCCATTAAATTAATGAGGTCAATATGCCTAATTTTAATACTAAACAATTGGGAAAGAGAAACAAATTTTAACTTAAATAAATGAACCAATGAGCAATTCTCTGTGAAGAGTATTTTTTAGCGTATATACAAACCTAATTGTAATTACAAAAAGAACTTCTATGAAGAAATACTAAATAAATCATCAAATGTGTTTTATTCTCATTCAATGAAAAAAATTAAGAGAGGGCAAAATAATCACTTAGTACAATTCAACACATCTCATATTTATAAATAAGCAGAGGGGAGTCTCTTTATAAAGATTATTATTCCCATCTAAATATTAGAATATATGGGAGTTTGAAAAGCAATTTCTGACCTCAACATCACAGTGAGGGGTAAGGGGAAAAGGCTAATATGGGTAATGGTTATAATGGCAGAAATAAAGTCATTTTGAAATATCATTGCAATATGATTTTATGTTTATTAAATTTTAGTCAAAAGAAATTTTAATCAATAAAATAAATAGCTACATTAAAATCAGAATACAGTGCGTCCATAGAAGATAAAATGCTACAGGGATTCAAAGATTAAAATATTGCTTTCATTTAAGGTGATCGAGGCTTGTCCTCACAGGGTCACTAGGGGACACTTGAGAAAGGTCTTGAGAAATGTAGAACAGTTCAACAGATGGAAGTGGGAGCAAGGCATTCGGATGTAAACACCATAAATAATAATTCTTTGATTGAGTATTCTAATGTCATAATTATTTTATAGCATATATTTCAATTTAATTCATTGACTAGTTTTATAATGATATGTCTATTGCCATTCTATGTCTTCTTCCTACCCTTTGGTCTAAAATTAGGATGATTCATGTGATGCACCCTTATAATCCTAGTACTTGGGAGGTTAAGGCAGGATGCTCTCAGGTTTGAGACCAGTCTAAGAACTTAGTGAGATCCTCAGCAACTTAGTGAGACAGTATTTCATAGTAAAAAATAAAAAGGGCTGGGAGTGTAGCTTGGAGGTAAAAACACCCCCCAACACCCCCAGTTCAATCCCCAGCATCATAAAATGAATGAATAAATGAATATAATTAATCTATATTATTTTTGTGAGAATTTAATAAAATATAGGAGTATCTTGCTTTTTATACTTAATAATATTGGAAATCATTACTCCTATGATCATCATCTTTAGACTTTAAATCTCTTGAATGTCTTAAATAAATGAGTAAGTTTGACTTACTCAAAATTATATTCCAGCATCAAGTCACTGCCTGGCCCATATTAAATAACAAATAAACATTTATTAAAAGAACATATGTTTGAATGAATGAGTGAGAGAGTGAGTGAATTACCAGCCCCATTAGAGAGAAGAAAAGAATGGAACAATTTAAGAATGGAATTTGGGGAAATACTTATTATTTTGCGTGTGTGTGTGTGTGTGTGTGTGTGTGTGTGTGTGTGTGTGTGTTACTGGTGATTGAATCCAGGGCATTCTACCTCTGAGCTACACCCCAGCCCTCTTTATTTTAAAGTAAGGTCTCACTAAGTGACTGCATGCTGGCCTCAAACCTGCAATCCTCCCGCCTCAGTCTCCCAAGAACTAGGATTACAGGCCTGTGCCACCATTCCTGGCTTGGTGGGATACTTATGTTAAATGAAAAACAAGAAAAAAAGGCCAGAGAAATAAAGCTCAGGGAAGGAGAAACCAGAATTCTGAAATGTTTTGGAAGATAAAATATATAGAGATTTACAGATGAGGTTAACTCAACTGTGTTAAGCAATACAGAAAGACTGACATTAGCATTTCTCATTAATTCTTATAAAAATGGCATCAGTTAAAATTAGAAAAAGATCTGAGGTTTGATGCTCAAAACAAATTAGCCTAGAATTCATGTTTTTAGTAAATAATTATTTTAATTAAAATGGAAAAGAAATCACGACATAGATAATATATTTTGTCAGGCCCTTAAACTTGCTGACACCAAGGACATTGCCATTGTGCCACCAGCACGGGCTTTTCCACTGCTCTGTCTCTGGAGAGAAGGACTTTATCTATTTCAAAGTTAAATTTAGAAGAACTAAATGAAGCCATTGTGAGATAGTATTGGTCTATAGAATTTCAAAGACTGTATAAACTGATTTATCACTTGCTTTGGCTCATTAGCAGTATAAGGAAGGTTTTTTAGGTTATTCATTAATCTTTCACACTTTCATTTTTAAATAATTGTATCACGTAATCCTAAACGTGAAATAACTTTCACTAATCAGTTTTAGGGTAAACAGTTCCTTCAAATACATCACAATTATAAATCATTCTGACCCTAAAATGACCAAAGATAAAGATTTGCCAGTATCATGATTATATTCTTAGAATTTGTTTTCTTCATATATCCAATGCCTGGTTCAATAGAGAAGCAGATGTATTAAGCATGAGTGGGAAGTATATGCTTCAAAGTTAGATATAGGCCAAACACTTCAAGAGTAGAAAACTCATCAGAGAAACTCCAGTTTCTCTGAAACTCCAGTGCATTGATAGAGCTGCTGCTCAGGCTGACCTGAGGAGCACACCTGTGATGTGGTGTTAGAACTGACTCTCGAATGAAGAGAGAAAATGAGAAAAGAAGCCATATATACTCCAAGGGGAAGGGCACTGTGGGAAGAGGGAATGGAAAAGATGAAGAGCCCAGAGAGATGGGTGTTTGTGGCATGGGTGAGGAAGAACAAGGAGTGAGTAAGTGAGAAGAGAGTGAGAGGAGATGGGTCCATAGCAAAGAAGATGAAAGGCCACTGGTGAATAATTTTTAATAGGGAGCGATGTGATATTAGGGGAAAATTTTAAGACTTTAAGTGACATCACATTAAGGAAAAAACTTTTAGAAATCAAATATAGAAATAACTAATATATACAAACAATTATCTCAAGTACGCTTACAAAACAAAGAAGCCAGATGGTATCAAGGGTTTGAATGGTGATAAGAGAATGGATGCTACTTTTCCTCCACATGCTTCTAAATTTTCCAGAAATTTTATAGGCAGAAAGCAATTTTTTTTATCATGACAACATATTTTTAAATATAAAATGTAAGCTGGGTGTGATGGCAAATGCTTATAATCCCGGTACTTGGAATGCTGAGACAGGATGATCATAGGTTCGCTGCCAGACTCAGTTACTTAGTGAGGTCCTCTGCAACTTAGTGAGACCCTGTTTCAAAATAAAGAATAAAGAAAAGAGCTGGGAGTGTAGGTAGGAGGTAGAATGTTCCTGGGTTCAATCCCTAGTATTGAAAAAACAAAAACAAAACAAAAAACCCATGAAATGTATATGTGTGCTCACGCACACACACACATACATAGTAAATTATAACTTTTACCACAATTAAGTAACATTTTTATTAATTTGAATCTTTGCATTAATTGTGTATCTCCTGACCCTCAAAAGTCATTTCTTATAGCTACATACTGCTTTCATTATTTTCCTTTTCTTTTTGTGGTACCAGGGATTGAACTCAGGGGCATTCTACCTCCAAGCTATACCCCCAGCCCTATTTTTTGTTCTTTATTTTGAAACATGGTCTCACTAAGTTTCGGAGTGCCTCACTAGGTAGCTGATGCTGGCTGCGAACCCGGATCCTCCAGTCTCAGGCTCCCAAATGCTGGGATTACAAGCATGCGCCACCACGCCTGGCTTCATTATTTTCTAATTTGTGTTTTTCCTAGTTTTATATTGTTACTTTCCTTTCTGGACAATTTATGTGTACAGATTAATTAAATAAAGTCAGGTAACAATACACCAATTTGTATATTGAAGGTGGATTTGTTTCTAGACTGTAAATTCCTAACAGAAGGAATTCTGTAAATTCCTAACTGCATATCCTTTCTCTGGGACTCAGAAACATAAACTGCAACTCAGTTGACACACAGCCTCACTATTCTGCAGATATATTCTACAATCACTGTGATTTAAATGTCTTTTCTAAACATTGAGTGTCCTAGTCTACACAATTTGCTGATATGGGTACCAATTAGAATCTATACAATAAAGAAAAAGTGTTATTCATTTGTGTATGTCTGGGATAGAAATTGTCCGAAAGATGGAGACTATGGCTATGTATTTAATTTGCTCTTTTGAACACTTTGGTAGGATAATGTTTTCATTAATTGTCTCCCTTATCGAAGCACTTAAACATTGAAAACTCTCTAGGACTGAGTAAATTTCAGTTAATTAAATATACATTGAAAAATGTATATAAGACAAATGCCAATATGCAACTACAGCATAAGGGCATGTACATATAATTTCTATAATCAAAGTATTAAAAACTTCTGAGCTGAATCCTATAAAATAAATAATAACATAAAACGCAGAATTTCCCTGTTTATAATGGGACCTGCATCTTGCAAGGTATGTTTCAAACCTATGCTTATTGTATTTCCATACAATGTCTTCATCAGATGAGAAGACTTGAGGCTACTCTAACTGAAAGTTGTAAATTTATTTTATTTTTTTCTCTCTCTCTCTCAAAGTCGAAGAAAGATATGCACCAAAGTAGAAAGGCAGGAATAAGAAAAGCAGAGGAGTTCACATAGATAGTAGGAAAAGTCCTATTATACTTAGGAATATAGTCATGAGATAAAGTAAAAGCTTTTTAGAGTGGAAAACTTACCTATATCTTTTCCTTTCTTTGACAACCAAATTTTATGAAAAAAACTCATCTATTCTTATCATAATAGTAGATTTATGCACTTATACACATCTGATTTTTGATATCTTTATCTATACTTGCTAGTAGGTCCTGAAAACCTTATTGTGGTAAATTTATACATGATAAGAGCATGTCATTAAAACCCTAAAAGGCTTTGCAAACATAAGAAATATCATTTCCTATTAATCTTATACTTTAACTTTCTCAAAATGCCCAACAAAAGCTCAGCTAAGGACCTACCCTTCTGCAGGAAGCTTCCTCTTGATTCACTAAAGAATCAAATTTGGAGCCCTGGAGTGTGATTGCTTCCCTGCAGCTAACAAACCGTACTAAGTTATCTCTAACATTATCTAATGAAGCGCCTCCATGCAGTGGAGCCTCTCTCAGGAAACCCACAGTGCAAAATGGAAATGCAGCCTTGAGAAATGGCAACTATTCTAAGGGAATATGAGTAGCATTCACAAGGAGAATAAAGCATGAAAATGTTTCCAAAAGTAACTTTCATTATCATCCAAGCAACAGAAAAAAGTTTTTAAAAATCACAAGAAAATCATTGAAGAAATGACTGTGTTAGCAGCTTTGTGTTACTGTGACAAATACCTGAGATAAATCAACTTATATAGAAAAAGGTTTACTGTAGTCCACAGTTTGGAAGGCTTCAGTTATGACTGTTTGGCCCCATTGCTTTGGGCATATGGTGGAGGCAGGAACATGTGGAAGAGGAGGCCTATTCACCCCATGGCTGGGTAGGAAAAAAGAAAAAGAAAAAAAAAAGAAGAGAAGGGACTAGGTTCCATTATCACCTTAAGGGGCACATCCCAATGGCCAGAGTACCTCCTACTGGGGCACACATCGCAAGGTTTCCACCACCTCCCAAAGCACTATACTGGGGACCACCCCTTTAACACATGGGCCTTTGGGGGAAAGTGCCAGATCTAACTCGTAGTCATGGCTTAACATGCCAGTGAAAGTTTCTACGCCAGTGAGAGACTCCAGTGGAATATATGCCCACTTTTTTTCTCTTTCACATCACCAAATTTAAAACTTTCATGAACCCAAATTTTTTTCTTAGAAAGTAGGCAGTTCACAAAATAAAACCATTCACTTTCCAAAGAACGCTGTGTGTGAATTTGTTTCTGCGGAGATCTGATTCTTTTTGCTCTCTCAACCCCTTGTTGGGATGGTAGAGGTGAAGAGGAGAGAAAGGCTGATCAAGGAAGAGGCAAACTCTGTCCCCTCTCAGAAGCACCAAGAACTAGATGAGAAAGCCAGTTGTATGCTGACAGCAGAGGTGTCTGGAGGCGGGAACTGGAGAGGATTGGGGAGATGCTGGGATGGAGTTAGCGGGGAAGGAGGAGAGGTGCTATAGTTTGTCTTGCTGAGCCTTCAGGGCAGGAGCACTAGCTTTTTTGTAACTAAGAAAATATTTTGATTGATAGAGGATTAATTAATTTAAGAAATGGACTCATGTTCCAACACAGTAGAGGGAGAGAGGTGTTAAAGGAGTTGCCAAACACTACCACAAATGTCTACCCAATCAATCTCAGTGTTCTCTCCAACCTAAGTGCCTTCTTGGAATTCAATTTAACTCACCAATCCATGTGGTTGATGTCATTTTTTTTTTCCTTTGGAGTGATTTGCAAAGTGATAACATTTGAAATCACAGGTATAGTTGTCAAAAAGCCTACCTTTGGTTTCAGACAGATCTTCATTGTCAAGAAAATTGAGTATCCAATACATACAAGTGAGAGGGTCTTGTGCAAGTTATTTACTCTCAATCTGTATCTTAAACATGGAGGTAATAGTATCTACATCATAGACTGTGATCAAGATTTGATAAGGTAAAGTTAGAAAATAACCCAGCACATAGTAGATTTTAAAGAAATGATGGTTATTAATATTTTTAAATAGGTTTTGGTCTGATAAGCATAATATTATTTATCTTATCATTCTTCAGGGATTATCATTCAGGGACTGATCGGCCTTTAGCCATAAATGGATGTTAATAGATCAATTATTTCAGATATAGAGTTGCAGAGAATAGACTTATTAAATTTTTTCTTCTAGAGCTTTTCCTCTAGTTTGTGTATTTTAGGTTAACTCACAGGTCAAGGTCCAAGTCTGTGTTATCAGTAATAAATATGATTAGCCAAGTGAATATATTTGCTGGGGAAACTGACCATTCTCTTACTCATTCAGTCATTAATCTAACATATATGTCAAGTATTTCCTATGTGCCTAAGCTGTTCTCTAAGGATATAACCCTGGGAAACAAGGAACTCACTAGGACATGGGGCTTGATTTGTCAAAGCATATAGTTATAATCATAACTTTATTTGAATGAGAGAACTTTTGAAAAATACACAAATTAAATCAATTATTTTAGAGTAATTATTTGTCTTGTGGATTATTAGATTACTATTAAAATGATACCTTTGAGATGCAATATTATGTAATAATGTTAGAAATATATTGTTAAGAAAAAAGAAATATAACAATTGCATATTTATGAATACACAGGATAATAGTAATATGAGAAATTATATTTTCTATCCTTATAGGTATCAATTGAAACAGATACAGAAAAAGAGAGAGAGAAGAAAACTTCAAAATATTACCATTTTATGAGACCTCTTTTATTTTAGTCTTGGATACGTACAGAAAAACAAAAGGAAAATTGTAGTCTCTTTTAATGTATGATCACCAAGGCACATATTTTTAAAAATACTGGCTACCTGAATTCAACAGATTTTAATATATTATTATAATTTACCAAAGTCAAGTATTGCTTATCCTCAAAATGCAAGGGTGATTCAATATGAGCAAATGTATTCTTGTAATTGGCCACAGATAGGAGTAGTAACTCATGATTACTTTAACAGATGAGGAAAAAACATCTGATATAAATCAATACACAGTATAAGGGGGAGGGAGAATTTCCATAATCTGATAAAGTTTCTAGTCCCCAAAAATTGACAACAAAATTTTATTTAAAACTACATTTTAGATAAGCAACAAGAGAACGATGGCAATTATTGCTGTTATTGTTTCAAAACAACAATACTGAGGTCCTGGAAGAATACAAATAAGATGTATAAACTTTGCAAATGAAGACATGAAATGTTATTGTTTGTAGATGATAAAGTAACTTACCTTGAAAAGCTTGCAGGATTAATAAAGTACCAGAATTAAGTTCAGTATGTTTCCTGGAACAAGATCAACATGTAAAACTAAATAATGCTTCTGTAGTCTGGCAATAACAAACTAGAAAATATAACCAATAACAAGATGCAATTTGTAACAGCAGATAGAAATTAAGCTAACTAAGAATTAATAAAGTTTATACCAAAAACATGGAAGATAATCTAAAACTCTTAACAGTATAAAAGATCTTTCCAATTAGTTTAGAGAAAGTTCATGCTCGTCTATTGAAAGATTAATACTATGAACATTTCAAGTGTTACACAAAGTCCTAATTGTAAATCTGGCTGGATTCTTTTTAATAAATCTAGTAAACATATCCCCTAATTTATATGGAGAGATAAAGGCAAGTGATTAATGATAATTGTATCCAACTAATAACTTCTTCTTCAATGAAGTATATTATGAGCAAAGTGAACAGATCAGTGTTAGGATGAGAATAGGTATGTTAGTCTGAAGGTGTTGTGTTGTGGGCATCACTGAGTGAGTGGTGATTGAATCTGAAGGCATAGGACATTACTGTTCACTATCTTAGGCTTAAGAAACACTGTTTATGTAATTTAACAATCAATTACTGTAACTTTTCTACATAGCTTACTGTAACTAACTTTTTTACTTTGTATTTGTATATGTTTCTATATTTTCACTCTTTTTAGTACTTTTAATCCAAGCACATTATGGAGTCCTACAAAAATATGCTTTCATGTTTATTCTATAAGCCTTTTCTGTTTTTAAAAACTTTGCTTTTTTTCCCCTGTGTGTGTGTGTGTGTGTGTGTGTGTGTGTGTGTGTAAGAGAGAGAGAGAGAGACAGACAGACAGACAAACAGACACACACACACACACACATTGAGGATTGAACTCAGGGGAATTCTACTTCTGAGTTACACCCCCAGCCTCATATTTTATTTTATTTTTATTTTGAAACATGGTCTCACTAAGTTGCTGAGTCTGTCCTCAGACCTGTGATCCTCCTGTCTCAGCCTCCTGAGTACTGGGATTACAGGTGTGTACGACTATGCCTGGATTTATTTTTAAAATTTAAGCTATTTGGTTAAAAATCAAGGATCAACTTTGTCTTTCCCTTCCACATCTTGCAAGATCTTCAGGGGAAATAATACTTTGAGTTCTCATCTGCTATAAAAATAAGGCCTTCTGCAATACCTCTTGAAGAACCTGTTGTACACTTAACATATATATATATATATGTACATATATATATAGTTACGTAGTTATATATAGATATGTGTTTGTTTAGAAGGAGTACACTTTAAAATAATGATTTAAAAGTGTAAAATAGTAAATACATAAACCAGTATTATAGTCATTTATTATCAAGTGCTATGTAACATATATAAGTTTATGACTGGCAACACAATAGGCTTGTTTACAGCAGCATCACTACAAACAGGTGAGTAATATGTTGTGCTGTATCATGACAGCTATGATGTCACTATGCAATAGGATTTTTTTTTTTTTGGCTTCATTATGATCTCATGAGACTATCCTTCTATATGTAGTGCCTTGTTAAACAAAATGTCATTACCTGGCACATGACTGTATATATATATTTTAAAAATATAGTGTTTAAGGAAAAATGGAAGAAACATTTTAAAAGTGCACATTTTATATTTTTACAATTTGATGATGTAAAGAAAAATATAACACAAGTACATTCTTTTGCCCTATGGATGGGGGAAGAGAACAAGAGTGGCAAATCATGATGAAATCATGATGTGTACTATGAAATGAAGAGCATTATCAGCTCAATTCTCTGTTCCTAAAAGTAAATAAGAAAAGGGGAACAATACACTATTAAAAGTAAATAAGGGGACATCTGTGGTGGTGCACACCTGTAATCTCAATACTTGGGAGGCTGAGATAAGAGAATCACAGGTTTGAGGTATGCTTTAATAACTTAGCTAGACCTTTAGCACCTTAGCAAGACCCTGTTTCAAAATAAAAAATAAAGAGGGCAGGGGGTGTAGCTCAAAGGTAGAATGCTTCTGGGTTCAATCCCTAGTACCAGAATGAAAAAAAAAGTAAATAAATAAATGCAATGAACAATGGAAAAAAATAATAATTTTAGTAAAATCTGACAAATTAGGTAAAAAGAAAAAACTTTAGGAAAGACTAGATGTGTGAGACAACATATTTGGAAGCCAAATGGAGTTATCTGATGATATAAACTATGAATTAGATATTTAGGGTTGAGTTGAAGTTCACCAGGATGAAATATGGAGGGAGAATATTCATTCAAGATGAAGAAAAAAAGAATATTCAAGGGTCAAAAGGGAAATAATGACCTTTTAAATTATTTAAGATGGAATGACTCATTTGTTAATTTTTTTGATAAATAGTATTTTTCTCAGTATATAGTGAAATTTTACTTTAGATAAAATTATTTCTAATATTCCTGAAATTTTGGCCATTGTATTACAAAGGAAAATATGTAAATTCGCCGGGCGTGGTGGCGCATGCTTGTAATCCCAGCATTTGGGAGGCTGAGACTGGAGGATCCGGGTTCGCGGCCAGCCTCAGCTACGTAGTGAGGCACTCCACAACTTAGTGAGACCCGGTTTCAAAATAAAGAATAAAAAATAGGGCTGGGAGTGTAGCTCGGAGGTAGAATGCCCCTGAGTTCAATCCCTAGTACCGCAAAAAAAAAAAAAAAAAAAAAAAAAAATACAAATTCATATGCATTTAGTTGTCTTAATTTTAAAATAAAATTCTAAACTCATTATTCTCTATAATAGAGAAACAACATTTTCACTCCACTAGTTTTTCACAATAAAAGTTTTCTTTCACGACTGATGGCGTCATCTTGAAGAGCTGATACTTCCAAAGACTGAAAAATATTACCATCTATGAATCACCATTTCCCACTTAATACATTCATCTAAAAAATTTTAACCACAAAACTTAGATCATATAAATAAAAATGCCTCTGCTGAGCACAATGATGCATGATTATAATATCAGTACTTGGGAGGTTGAGACAGGAGGACTTTAGGATTGAGGCCAATCTTAGCCACTGAAATCCTGGTTCAAAATAGAATATAGAATAGGGTTGGGGTAGTTTAGCTCAGAGGTAGAATTCTCTGGGTTTGATCCCCATATCAAAAAGTAAATAAACAAAAACTAAAAGTGCCATGTACTTGCTCCTGCCTATGAATACTCTTCCTATTTCCTGACATGCTCACCCTGGCTTTTTGCTTTATTCTGTTGCCCATCTATTTCCACAATACCTTTCCTTGTACTGTTCTGAGCCTTACAGCAATGTGTCCAGATCTCTCATCTGAGCTTCAGATCCCAGATCTTTCCTGAGTATCTTCACCTCTAAAAGGTCTTTTAACATCTCAAACTCCACATGATCACAACTGCACTAATTATATATCACCTCTAAACTTTTCCTAATTGCATTCTCTGTTGCAGATAATTTTAACTGGTCATATAAGTTACAATCCTTAGAGATATCCTTCATCCCTCTCTTTCTGTTACAATCTTCAATCAATTACCATATCCTACTTGTTTTACCTGATAATTATTTGTCTATTCAATTATTTCCTCTTGGTGTTATGACTATTCCCTTTTTTATATTTTTTAATTTTTAATTTTTTACAAAACTGGGGATTGAACCCAGGGGCATTCTACCTCTGAGCTACACCCCCAGCCCTATATTTTATTCTTTATTTCGAAACAGGGTCTCACTAAATTGTGGATGGCCTCACTATGTAGCTGAGGCTGGCCATGAACTTGCAATCCTCCTGTCTCAGCCTCTTGAATACTGGGATTACAAGTGTGTGCCACCATGCCAGGCTGACTATTTGCTTTAGATCAAACTCTCAGCCTATCCATATTCCAAAAGGCTAGTAAACATGCTTGGAAAGAAGAGTGTAATTAGAATGTCACTTGATAAAGTATTCATGGGATTACATAGGTAGAAACACTGCCAACTTGAACTGAAGGGGACAGACATGGCACAAAATGAAGAATGGCTACGATAATTCTTGGATTGACAGTATGTGATGATTTGAGTTATCAGGCTGCAAGTGTGTGCAAGTCTTGAAGAAGAAAAAAATGACCCTAAAGGAAATTTAGACATCCGATGGCACAGCCAAGTAGAAACTGGGACATGAGGTGTGTGATAATTGACTGCGGTGTCAACTTGACTGGAAGCAGTTGCATAAAGTCCTATTGTTTATTATCTATTTAGTGTATGATATAACAGTGTGTATTGTGTGTATTGTTTATTATCTATTTAGTGTATGTTATAACAGCCCTAGTGGAACAAAATGACTACCCACCCACAAGAAGGAGTGAAGAGTATTGCATTGATAGAATATATGGATATTTTATTTATGTGATTCTTAGCATTATGATGAGTATCAGGTGCATATGCCTTTCCCCATACCTATATTGAAGTGTTTTTTGTGGTCTTTGAAATGCTAGATATAGATGCATTGATTTTGCTTCATAATACATTTTTTGAATGATGTACATTATTTGCCATCCTTACAATCATTAATCTGATTCCATTATTTAATATTAGAAGGCCCCTTCCAAAATAGCACCTCAGCTGGGTCATTATTTTTACCATCTCATTCTCAGTTTTGAGTGACGAAAAATTCTGTTTTATCAATTCACTGAGAATTAATCATTCTCCCTGGGATACATTCAAGATAAGCAAGCTCAAGAGGCAGATACATAAGGTTGGGAATGAAATTTATAATAAAATTATTTCAAGTAGACCACGTGTTTATATTTAATAGTTAGCATATTCTCTCCCAGTGGAAAAGCTACATGGGAAGTCAAATTAAAATTTGAAGATTTCTTGATGAGAGTAATATCAGAACAACAGGAAATAGACACTCCAGCAGTGTCCCTGGCAAAGATAAGTAGGGGCTTTCTCCTCCATTCTAGTGATGTATCTACCTGAGACGGAAAACTCATATAACTGAGGGAGAATATTCTTTCCCATGGATAATAATATGGCAGAATGACCAAGTTAGGTTCTTCAAAGTGTGTTCTGTTATTTTACAGTGTGCACATACTGTTAGTAAGATATATTAAACTGTAATATTTTTAGTTAATAGAATGAACTTCTTTTATTCTAAAGTTGTAATATCACTATAAATGGAGGGGTGGAGTATTTTAAAGGATAGTGGTAGAAGCAGAGTAAAACAAAACCGTGGGTCCTAGTCCTATAGATGAGATTATTTATAATTTAGTCTGTTTTGGTTACAAAATCTATCTTAACTTGATAGTTTCAGTTTATATTTCATAGCATCTTATTAATCTTAATTAACTCTTATAGAGAAGCAAATATGCTTTAAATGATTAGAATTCTGTTTACAGGACAAGGAATAACTGCCTAATCTGTTAAGTTTTTCTGGCAAAATTTAACTTTGAATCCAACTAGAAGAAATCTCACTCAAAAGGTAACAAAGATAAAATTGTTGACAGAAAGTAAAGCTTTCAGATAAGACAGTTCTTGCATTGTAGTAATGGAAAACAAACAAACACCTTGCCCTTGCATAGAGCATTTACTTAGGTTGCTTTGTGTGTGTGTGTGTGTGTGTGTGTGTGTGTGTGTGTGTGTGTGGTGCTTGGGTTTGAACCCAGGAGCATTCTACCTCTGAAATATACTCCAGTTCTTTTTATTTTTTTATTTTTTGCTTTGAAACAGGATCTCACTAGGTTACTGAGAATCTCATTTCATTGTTGAGATTTGCATAAATCTGCCATCTTCCTGTCTCAACTTTCCAAGTACTGAGATTACAGGCATATGCCACCATGCCCAGCTCAAGTTGCTTAATTCTATTTAGTTGTACTAAATAGAGTAGAACTATCTGAACAAAATACAAAAGGATCATTAGTTCTATAAGATGCAAGGCATTTGTGTTTTAATAGTTATCTCCTACATAAACAAAAATTCTCCTTTAACAGATATTTCCCTTGAACATAACATAAGGATCTTGAACATAGAGAATTATTATTAATAGAAATAATTTTCCTTCTAGCAAACACAAAGTAGCTTTTTAAAGAAATAGTAAAAAACTATTATTGGTTGGACATGCACTAATTTTTAGCCACCTTGCTATGTCCACATGCCTTCCTCTGGCCTGGGTCATAGATATTAAAAATGGAAAAAAATAAAGTTAAAGCTTTTTTATAATTCATGAATAGGAAATTTTATAACTTTTCTCTTAAAACACCTCAAAAGAAATTCCACAAGCCCCTCAGGTAGCAGCTGGTTAAGCACAGAATTCAAGATCTTTAAATTGTTTCCTATTCTCTAAATTATAGCTCAAATGCTCATTGTCTTGGTATAAATTAGCTTTTTAAAAAGAATTTACCATCCCCCAGTTCTGTCCACAATGCATGGGAATGTCCCTTGTCACTGCATGCTCTGTCACCCTCCTCCTTACCTTTTTGATTTGCCATCATGGTGTTGTCATTGCTGTGACTACTGTTGTAACTGGCACAACTGCCTTTACTGGGGACCACTCCTAATGTCTCCACTTCCTGTAATCTTCTGAGCTGCCTGGAGGTGGAGTCCCTATGGCCACCTCTGATTGGGCTGCTCAAGGAATTGACAAGTGCTGGGTTTTGCTTTGCCATCACAACCTTTCGAAGTGGAGGTTTGACAAAGTGTGCCATCTACACCTGCCTTCTCCTGGACAGGTGCAACTTTTCTCTCCAATGACATCACCACAGCCTGTCACATGAAGACACTGAGTCTCTACCCAAATCTCAAAAGTTCTCAAAGAAGATGAAACCCAGCTTTATTCAACCTCAAAATCTACATGTATTTTTCCTGCTCCAGTATTAACTCCCTGCCGTAGTCAGTTCTGGATGCCGTAATAAATCCCATGAACTAGGTGGCTTAAAAACAAACATTTATTTCTAATAGCTTGGAGGACTGTGAAATCGAACATTAAGGTGCCAGCAGATTCCATGTGTGATTAGTTCCATTGTCCTGATTTTCAGATGTCAGTTTTCTTGATGTTTCTTCAGATAACTGAAAGAGATCATTTCTCTTATATCTCTTCTTATAAAGACACTAATTCCATCCACGAAGGCTCTGCTTTCAAGACCTGATTACCTCCCCAAAGCCCTACCTCCACACACTATCCCCTTAGGATAAGGAATTCAACATATGAATGGGGCAAAGATTCAATGTATATTCCTACCCATCAAGACAAAAGGCCATAACAGTATCCATTTAATATCAGAGGAGAAGTCACCCTTCCCCTGCAGCTGTTCTTGATGTAAGAATCCAACAGAACAGCACAGTGTGGTTGGTATGTATTTTTCATGAAGGTTTGAGTGTTCAAAGTGAATGCTCACAGGTGTTCAAACATGAATACTCACAATGATGTTTTATGATGGGTGTTAAATGAATTACACAACATCTCACAAACATGGCATTTTATGAGTTGGCTTCTAAATAGAGTGTTTACGAGGACACATTTAAGTATCTGCTACCATGGAAGAATGGCACATTGAAGAGCCGTTTTTCTTTAATTCAGCAGCTTCAACTGCGGTCCCATTGGACCTTTGATCTTGGTGTTTAGGAGTATAATCAAGGGTCACTGAAATGTAATTAAACAGATAGTTATCAGAAAGTAGGTGTTTTGTGAACACATATTCAACTACTTAGGGAACTACATCAAGAATGCTGAGTTTTCAGAGGAATCTAACAGAAATCTACTTGAAGATTGCTGTTAGAGTGGTAAGCCCCATCATTTAACCTATGCCAATTTATTTTCCTCATGATCAGAGGTAGAAAACATAAAATCTTGAATTTAAGTTAAGTATGTTTTTTATACTTAAATATTTTGTGAGAAGATGAATATAAAACTTGCCAGAAAGCTTCTCTAGCTAGAGGCATTCTACTTCTGAGCTACCCTCCAGTGTTATTTTATTTTTATTTTGAAACCGGGTCTCCCTAAGTTGTGGAGGGCTTTGTTAAGCTGCTGAGGCTGGCCTTGAACTTGTGATCCCCCTGTCCCAGTCTCAGAAGTACCGGGATTATAGGTGCATGCCACTACACCCATCTCTAGTGTCTTAAGAATAAGATTTTTATTGAAGCATTAATATTGCTACATAGTTTGATGATGATTAAAAAATGCAATTGCTAAATAAGTGGTTCAACTGAAAATTATTAAATCTAACTTAGCCACATCAATATAATATCAAATTCATAACTGTGGGTCATCCACTGAATTTCTGGACCAGATCATCAGCAGGACTCTCCTGTGCACCAGTCAGAGGAGACTTCCCCTGGATGGCCACAGAGGAGGTAGACATGGACCAGGTAGTAGCCTGAGGATTCAGATGCTCTCCTAGAGCAAACCAGGTTGGGAATCTCTATTGTAGTAAGCATTGATATTCAGGATGGAAAAGAAGACTCTTCCTCATTGTTGCTTAAGACTTTCTAATTGGTTAAAGTCAGCTTTCAAAGAATCTGCTCTTCACTAGGAAGCTTTCATTAACTCTGAGATATGAATGAAGGGCAGTGGACAAGCAGGGTAGAGAACATTTTTCTGGGTGGGGTTATGTGATACATTTATATCTAGGTGAAATCTGCCATGTCCTCTTTCTTAATGATAAGAAGCTATAGTTGGATATAAAGTTGTTTAGCAGATACTCATTTATGTACCTACTGTGTGCTATTCACCAAAAGCACATAGCAATGTAGTTAGTGTTTTAATTTTATATTTATTAATATATGGTCAATTTTTGTCAAACGATTCAAAAGCAGTAATATTTTTGTGTGAATATTTCTATCCCCAAGCAATTAATTACTATGGAACTATATATTTTTTAGTAATTCTATTTAAAAGAGCACTTAATGAAAGAGCAGTTAATGAAAGTTGAAAAAAAAAGGAAACTTCGCCTTTCATTTTTTTAAGAAAGATATAGCATTATTTTTGTGATTTTCTTTTAGTGCTTTTTATTGTCACTTTTTACTTATTCATTTTTCATTTCAGATGCCACAAGATGAACAGAAAAAATAAGGAAGATAAATATATATTTACCTGGTATAATTCAGTATATTAGAACTCACTTTTCCTTAACAGTAAGATGCTGGGCTCAATTTTCATTTATTCTTTGTCTTCAAAAAGTAACCACACGAAGACTTCATACAGCGATAAGAACAGGGGAAAATGATATGACTAATGGATAAGATTCTTAACACTTCCAATTTCCTTTCACTGTCTCCTTCCTTTTCTTTCTGCACTCGCCATCTGAGTACATGAGTTGCTATATTTAATAATCACAGTTCATTTTTTTTAAACCATGAACACATGAGTCATTTAAAAGTGAAAGGATAATTCGAGTTCTTGAAGGAATTTAGGCAGCTTCAAGACAGATAAAACTAAGCAAACTGGCAAAGGGAAGCACACCATTTACATCATTGACTGAGATCATTTTGATTTTCTGAAATGGAAGCTGTATAGATAATTCCTGAATTAATCCATTCAGAAAGAAATGTTGACTTGGACACATCTAAAACAACCCAGAAAGGAAAGAAATGGTAACAAGACATGGACCTCTTGGAGAAGATTCTTTTCACAGTAGTGCATTTAGTTCTTGGTATTATTAGAAATATATATATATTAAAAAGCCACTATATTTTATTTTACACTACTCCTTCCAATTACTATGATCAACTTATCAGTTGATAAACTTCATTCTAAACTAAATTACAAAAGATAGGAAATATCCAAACATATACCTCCAAAAAATGTTAGAAAAATATGTTTCTCCATGATTTTCCATGTACTACACTTTATTTTATATTATAAATGCTACAAGCAGCTCAGTTTCATGCTGTTGCATTTTATGGACACTAATGTCCTTTATGGAGGTTAAGGGTTGTAAGACCTAATTCAAAATTCTCATCCATTATTCTGCTGAAATAGCAATAAAACTATTACTATTTCACCATAAGAATTATAAATAGCAAGAAGAAGAGAAAAGGCAAAAATGGATAGAATGTAGAAATAAGATCACAAGGGCTGTGGTGTTGAACCCACAAGTTTTTTAACAAGAGAGGAGTGATGTTTTTGAAAAGCTGAATTTGTGAAAAATTACATAGATGAGTACTTCTCCTACTTCTATCCTTTAGGTTAGATTTTAAAGATGGATAAAAGACAGACTATTGGGATTTATTTAATTTTTTCTATTTTGGTCCAGACAGGACAAATACCTGCAATTCTAAGCAGTATTCTATGGATTCTCTAATTTTTTTTTTTCTTGTTCTGGTCCTGGGGATTGAACCCAGATACAGTCTAGCTCCAAGCTACACTCCCAGCTCGATTTTATTTCTTATTTGGAAACAGGGTCTCAGTAGGTTGCTGAAAGCCTCAAGAGCCTGACTAAATTGCCAAGGCTGGATTTGAACCTGCGATCCTCCCAAGCACTGGGCTTACAAGTGTGTACCACCATGTCCAGCTTTGGATTCTCTAATTTAATTAGTAAGAACATATCAGAAACCTGGAAATAAAGAAAGAAGGATAATCCTTTGTAGTAAACCAGTTACTTCACATTTCAAAGCATTAAAAAAAAAATCCCCTTAACTAACCCAACAGTCCTCACTGCTTTGGTTTATAGACCAAATGGGACCCTGACTTAACAGTGTCACAGGCTAGTCAAGACATCAGACTCCCAGTATTGGGCATCTTGATTGCAATGCAATAGCCAGATAACACAGTGGAAATTGGTGCTGGCAGTTGTAAAACTTCAAACATGTTGTCAGGATCATGGCCCCAAACATCTTTGCTTATCAGCAGTTCTCAGTATGGTCCCTGGGCAAAGAATATCAGTATCATCTCAGAATACTATAAGGAATATAAATGCCCATGTCCTCCCCCAGATATGCTAAGCCATAAAACGAGTTTTTACAAACATTTAGATGATTTTGATGCAACCTGAAGTGTGGGAACCACTAGCCTACATTATTAGAGGGTGATAATATCTGATTTGTTATGTATGAAAGACAGCTAATTTTCATTACAGTTCCAAAGTAAAAGTTTTAAAACTAATATGAACAATGAGAAAATTGAGTATTGCATCTTAGAGATGTAGTTTAGAGTGCTAATGACAAAGAGAGCATAGACTGAAGAGAGAGAATATGGTGACTGAGACTACTCAAGACTACTTGGGAATGAAGGAAGAAAGGAAAAGAGATAAAAGTGAGTATTGATTTTCCTTTCTTCATGTTTAAATTCTGTAAGTTTCAGCCATGTGTAAACCACTCAGGTAAAGAGCCTACTCAAAGCCTAGAGATATCCCACATTGGAGGCTAGAAATAATACTTGATCTGAGACACATATGAAAGTTTTGTTATCTGCTTCTGAGACTGTGTGTGTTGTATGCATGCCTAGGTAGCCCTTGGAATGTGTGTTTAATATAGGTCAAGACCTTGAAGAAACTTCCACAATAAATAAAGGCATGTCCCCCATTGAAAGACAAGTACAACCCAAAGGCTGGCAAGGTAGGCAAAGTTGAGCATTCCTGGTTCCAGGTGAAGTGAAAGGGCCTTAAAAGACAGGGGCTTTCAAGGATCATTGCCTATAAACAAGCCACAAAGTACTTGGTAAGTACAGTAAGCAGAAGAATTGAAATATTTATCATTGACATGTTTCTTGTTTCTTTTCTTTTCTTTCTTTTTTTT
>PVLC010005076.1:39210-79757 GCA_004027655.1 Graphiurus murinus | reverse complement strand
AGCCGGGCGTGGTGGCGCACGCTTGTAATCCCAGCATTCGGGAGGCTGAGATCAGAGGATCCGGGTTCGTGGTCAGCCTCAGCTACCTAGTGAGGCACTCCGCAACTTAGTGAGACTTGGTTTCAAAATAAAGAATAAAAAATAGGGCTAGGGGTATAGCTCGGAGGTAGAATGCCCCTGAGTTCAATCCCCAGTACCACAAAAAAAAAAGAAAAGAGGTAGAGTTAGTTTTGCTGAGATATTAATGATAGTTATAATAAGCAATAAATAGTAAATGAAAATCAATAACTTATAAATAAACTGAAAGTTACTCAGGTAATTTAAAGCAAAGATGAATTTTTAATTCTTCAATTAATTTATTGAGATTAAAAACCATGGCAGTAAATTTTATCAAGGATGATATACACTAGAACCAAACAATTATTTTCTGTGTGGAAAATATTCATTAAACCTACAATATTTTAATTTAAATAATTTAATTCAATGTAAAATAACTTTTAAAAAAATCCTTGAATGTTTCTTGATGACATATAGTGTTTAAAAATGTAATAGTAGAGCCAGGCATGGCATGTTTGTAATCCCAGTACTTGGGAGGCTGAGACAGGATGATTGCAGGTTCAAGGCCAGCCTCAGCAATTTAGTTAGGCTCTCTGCAACTTAGTGAGACCCTGTTTCAAAATAAAAGAATAAAAATCGGGCTGGGGGTTATCTCAGGGGTAGAATGCCCCGGGTTCCATCCCCAGTACTACAATAAATAAAAAAGTAAATAAATAAATAAACAAACAAATAAACAGCACTAAACATACCCTAATTGAAACATTCAAATTAGGGAAATGATAAATACTATACATTCAGATCAGCTAAGTAAGCATGTAGTTTTCCAATTCTGGCTATTACTTTGAATGTACAAAGAGGAAATAGGAGTCAGCCTATCTATGAAATGGATCAGACCTTCAGCTGTTTTCATGCAGTTTCTGCATTATTGCCTGAGATGATATAAACCTGCATGTTCTAGATTTCCTTCATAATTTATGGAACATTGGTCCCACTGTAGCTATAATATCTGCATAAGGTGCACTCTGGCTCAGCTCAACAGCCCGCTGTTTTTTTAGAACAAGAAGGCTATAAAACTTGGAGGCTGCTTGTTTTCGGTCACTATTTCTGCAGAGCTGCATCAGACTAAAGAACTGCATTCCCATCCTGTTGGATTCCTAGGAAAATAATTAGAAAAGAGGGAAGGAAAGGGAAACACAATAATTAGAAGTAAAGCGGGCTATGGATGTATAATGAACAATAAAATATTGAAATTTTTCTAAATGACTATGATATCATTAAATGGAGAAATACAATCTTAAAAATTCTTAAAAAAACACTATAGGTCACTGAGCAGAGGTGTTGGTTCATTGAGAAAATGCATGCAAAAGAAATCTAAAGTGTTATACAAATTTATGTGTTATACAAATGTTAGGTCTTTAAAAAAACTGACATTAATATAAAAGCCTCTTATGGAAAGTACAATTAGTTTAGACACTCAAACAGAAAAAATAAATGCATAGGACTTTGAGAGGCTTCAAATACAATGAAAATAATCACCCCATCAGGCTTCTTTTCTTCAAAGATATTGGTGGGGGGGATGACTATAAACAACTTTAGTGGTAAATGTAGAAGTATATTTGATATAACTATGTAAACATCTCCCAGTCCCTTCATACAGACCTAAAAGATGTAGGATGTATGGCACCTATATACCTACTAGAAATAATTGTACAATAAAGTATTTAACTTTGGATGAAGACAACTCCCTTCATAAAGACTAGGCCTTGGAATCAGATTTCTAAAAAAGTAGTTTTTTAGTTAAAAATATTGCAATGCTGTGTGTGGTAGTGCATGCCTCCCTGTACTTGGGAGGCTGAGACAGGAAGATCGAAGGTTCGAGGACAGCCTCATCAAGTAGTTAGACTCTCATCAACCTAGCGAGACCCTATTTCCAGATAAGAAATAATATCGGGCTGGGGGTGTAGCTCACAGGTAGAATGCCTCTGGGTTTAATCCCCAGTGCTAAAAAAAAAAAAAAAAAAAAAAAAAGAATAATAAAAATATTGCAGTGAATAATGCCCAGTATTCCTATGGCTGTACTCCTTGGATAGTTATAAGAACATTTAGAAGTATTAAAACCTTTGCCAAGCCGGGCGTGGTGGCGCACGCTTGTAATCCCAGCATTCGGGAGGCTGAGACCAGAGGATCCGGGTTCGCAGCCAGCCTCAGCTACCTAGTGAGGCCCTCTGCAACTCAGTGAGACTCGGTTTCAAAATAAAGAATAAAAAATAGGGCTGGGGGTATAGCTCGGAGGTAGAATGCCCCTGAGTTCAATCCCCAGTACTGCCAAAAAAAAAAAACAAAAACAAAAAAACCTTTGCCAGTCCATAAGATTTAACAAGCCGGATGTGGTGACGCACGCTTGTAATCTCAGCATTTGGGAAGCTGAGACTGGAGGATATGGGTTCGAGGCCAGCCTCAGCTACCTAGTGAGGCACTCTGCAACTTAGTGAGACCCTGTTTCAAAATAAAGAATAAAAAATAGGACTGGGGGTGTAGTTCAGAGGTAGAATGCCCCTAGGTTCAATCCCCATTACCACAAAAAAGAAAGAAAGAAAAAAAAAGATTTAACAAATTAATAAGTTAAATACTTAAATACTTTATTATGCTTTATCTCAACCAAAAGTGTAGCCCAGCATCATTTCAGAAAGGGCATACTCAGCCATCATTTATTTTCTCCCTTGAAAGACAAGGCATGGACTAAGTGGCTTTTTCCCTTGGTAGAGAGCAGGGACAGCTTTTTCAATTTCAAAAATTCTTTTGAAAAACCCTGAGGGGGAAAATATGTGAGATTAAACATATGTGTTTATTTCTATTCCCTTCAGAAACTTTCTAAAGTAAAGGTAAAGGAATAAAAAGTGACAAATGAGATAGAGTGGAAGACATACCTGACTTAGTAGAGATAGGTGAAACCTAAGTATCAATAGGGAGGAAAGCCAGCAAAAGGCAAGGCAGTTTAAGGTACTGAACCCTGGAAATACTCAGGAACTGGAGACATAAGAATGTCATAAACTGGGGATGAGGGGTAAGAATGAAGACAGAACTCTTAGAGAGTCTACTTGGGAGAAGTTAGACCCTTGTTTTACTCCACGACCTCACAGAAAAAGAGACTACTACTCACACAGCAAGCAGCAAGAAAATATCTTTCTAGAGATACCAACTACTAAGGTTCTGGACTTGGGACACTAGCACTGTGAATGGGGAAGAAGTGTCATACCACAAACAGGGGAATTAAGTGACATTCCACACCTGCACAGTGAGACAAGCAGCCTCTCCCTTACTTCCTTTTGGTTCCAGAATCAGAGGCATCATGCTTATATTTCCTAGGCAGTAGACTTAAAAGATTGCTTTGAGAAATGTGACAATTCTAAGGGAAAAATCCTACATACATGCATTACCAATGTGTATATAATTTTCAATCAATTTTTTTGGTGTCTTGCTCTTAAATACAGATCAACAAGGATCCACCAGATATCTGAATAAAATCTGTAACATTAAAAAACAAAAAAGAATACATTCAAGAGAATCACTAAGGAAAGAGAATGAAGGGAGCAGAAGAAAGCTGTAGTTACTGAAGTTAGAAATTTTTCACTGTATCCATGAAAAGTGATTAGGATGATAGAGAAAGCAAATTTGTAGTTGCTGGGGAGGGGAGGGCAATGGGAGGGATGTAGCAAGGGACTATCACAGGACACAAGGCAACTTTGGGGGTGGGGTTTAGATATGTTCATTATCTTGAGTGTGGTGATAGTTTTACAGATATATTCGTAAGTCAAAATTTATCTAAGTGTGTTCTATACTTTGTGTGTGTGTGTGTGTGTGTGTGTGTGTGTGTGTGTGTGTGGTACTGGGGATTGAACCTCACTAAGTTGCAGAGAGCCTCACTAAGTAGCTGAGGCTGGCTGCGAACCTGTGATCCTCCTGTCTCAGCTTCCCAAGTACTGGGATTACAAGCGTGCACCACCACACTCAGCTGTGTACTATACTTTAAATGCATATAGTTTATTGTATGTTAACCATATCTCAATAAAGATGTTTGTTTTTAAAAACCAAACAAATAAATAAAAATTAGGCTTCTATAAAACAAAAGAAGAATCAATAACTTTAAAAAACTCCTAGAAAACAGAAAGGTGAAACAGAAATAAAAATTTCATAAAGACTGGAATACAAAGTTGAGGAAATCTTTTAAAGAGTAGAAAAATACAAAGAAAATATAGGAGATAAAAGATTTTTTAAAAATTATAGGAGTAATTCAGGAGATCCATTATCTGACCCACAGGCCTTGTAACAAGAGAGATAACAACAAGGAAGAAATTTAAGAACATGGAATTTCTTTCTTTTTTTTTTTTTTTTTTGGCAGTACTGGGGATTGAACTCAGGGGCATTCTACCTCCGAGCTATACCCCTAGCCCTATTTTTTTTTTTATTCTTTATTTTGAAACCGAGTCTCACTAAGTTGCAGAGTGCCTCACTAGGTAGCTGAGGCTGGCCTCAAACCCGGATCCTCTGGTCTCAGCCTCCCGAATGCTGGGATTACAAGCGTGCGCCACCACGCCCGGCTAAGAACATGGAATTTCTGATTAAAAAAACCTACTAGGATGCCCCTGGGTTCAATCCCCAGTACCACAAAAAAAAAAAAAAAAAAAAAAAAAAAAAAAAAAAAAAAAAAAAAAAAAAAAAAAAAAAAAAAAAAAAAAAAAAAAAAAAAAAAAAAAAAAAAAAAAAAAAAAAAAAAAAAGAACCTACTACATGCTCAGCACAACAAACTTAAAAAACAAGAGCAAACAAATAACCCAAAACACATCATCATGAAACTTCAGAGTACTGAGGAGGATAAAGAACTAAAAGCTTCCAAAGAAAAAATAAAGATTACCTACAAAGGATCACAAACCAAGGCAGTATTTGACTTTTCAGTAATAATACAATAATTCTATGTTATGAAGTTTTCAACATCTGGAAGAAATTATTTCCAACTTATGTCCAGAAACAACCAATCATATTCAAGGTAAAATTAAAAAAAATTCAGGTTTGTTTTCAAGATCTGTATCTCCCATACACTATTTATATCAAGAAACTATGAAGCTGGGTGTGGTGGTGCATGCCTGTAATCCCAATTCTTGGAAGGCTGAGACAGGAGGATCCTCTACAACCTAGCAAGTCCCTCATAAACTTAGTGAGACTGTTTTAAAATAAAAAATAAAATAGCTCAGAGTGTAGCTCAGAGGTAGAATTCCCCTAGGTGCAACATTGAGTACCCTCTCCAACACCAAAAAAGAGAGAAGTTATGAGGATGTTAATAACCAATAGATTTAAGATATAGGAAGATCAGTGCATAAGAAACAGAAGAACTGAGGGAACAAAGATATTCAAAGATATTCCCATGTTTATGATAGAGGAATGTTCCAAGATAAAAGTGAAGCAGACCTAAAGAGCAACTAGTTTGAATTAGAACAAGAGGATGATCAGCTCTAAGAAGGTTATCTTCAAGAAAAAAAAAAAAAAAACACGAATGGATCAATTGATATATTTGATATATATGCTAAAAGAGGTTTTATTATATTGTCAGTTTGGAAAAATAAGGATTGGTGTAGAGAAATTTTAAAAAATGGAAAAAATGGGGTAATGAAGTCAAATAATAACATCAGCAAAGCCATCATAAAGTTTACAAGAAAGGTAATTATGAAGCTTCAGTGTAAATTAATTTTTACATAATCTTTGTAGCAGGCAACTCCCAGCTGTCCCTTAATATTCGTTCTCTTCTCCCATAATAATAAAATTATTAGATGCGCCTACAGTTACTGAATCAGGACTATATTTCCTAGCTAGATGTGGCAATGTGCTTAAGTGCTGGTCAGTGCACCATGAAAAATGACACACAGAATTCTGGGTTGTACCAGCTTTGCTGCTGATTGGAATATAGACATGGTGGGTAGCAGACATTTTGGATCTTCAGAACAAGGAAAACAAGACAAAGTGATTCTTTTCACTGACAACTTTGTGAGCATGACTGTAGACCAGAAAGGATTCTTACTTGAGAAATTAACTTCTATTTTGTATGTGTGTGTGTGTGTTGTCCAGGGATTGAACCCAGGGGCATTCTACCACTGAGCTACAACCCCAGCCCTTTTTATTTTTTATTCTGAAACAGGGTCTTGCTAAATTACCACCCACTGGCCTGGAACCTGTGATCCTCTTGTCTCACCCTCCTGAGTACTGGGATTATAGGTGTGAGCCATGGCACCTGGTTTAACTTCTATCGTGTGTGTGTGTGTGTGTGTGTGTGTGTGTGTGTGTGTGTATGTTACTGTGGTTTGAACCCAGGGGTATTCTATATCTGAGCTACATCTCAGTCCTATTTTATTTTTTATTTGGAAACAGGGTCTCGTTAAGTTGCTGAGGGTCTTGCTAAATTGCTGGGGCTGGCCTGTAATCCCAGTACTTGGGATTACAGGCATCCTCCACTAGGCCTCGCTAACTTCTATCTTTTTTTTTTTTTTTTTTTTGTGGTACTGGGGATTGAACCCAGGGGCATTCTACCTCCGAGCTACACCCCCAGCCCTAGTTTTTATTCTTTTATTTTGAAACAGGGTCTCACTAAGTTGCGGAGTGCCTCACTAGATAGCTGAGGCCGGCCACGAACCCCGATCCTCCCATCTCAGCCTCCCGAATGCTGGGGTTACAAGCGTGTGCCACCACGCCCGGCTCAACTTCTATCTTTTTAAAGACAAAGATATCCTGGCCATAGTCAATCACAGCTATAAAAATCACAACACTGTAAACATTGAGTGCTTTGCTAAAAGTACATGGGATAGGGAATGTTAACTAAGACAAGTTTTTATTTTCTGTTAAATGAAATTAATAGATGAAATTTAAAGCAGAAGCCAGGTGTGGTGGTGCATGCCTATGATCCCAGTACTTGAGAGGCTGAGACAGGAGGATCATCACAGGCTCAAGGTTAACTGCCTCAGCAATTTAGCAAGACCCTCAGCAACTTAGACCCTGTTTCAAAATAAAACACTAAAAAAAAGGGCTAGAGGTGTAGCCCAGAGGTAGATTTCCCTTGGGTTCAACTTCAACCCCGTGTGTGTGTGTGTGTGTGTGTGTGTGTGTGTGTGTGTGTGTATACATATATATGTATATATATACACACAAATTAAAACAGAAATATCAAGAAAGAGGAGTAATACATGTTAATTAGAAATATGTATATAAATACTAAAAGAAACAGCTTAATATGTTTCTGTGAGCAGGACACAGGAATGAGAAGGTAAGATGAAGGACTTATGTCTTTCCTGCTCAGACTTACAACACGGCACTGCTAAATGATATACATGCATTATTTTGATAAACAAATTGAGTTTAAAAATTTAACTGTTATCACTCTTAAAATGCTATAACTTTGTCCCATATTTAGAATTAGTTGATAGACTGCTAAAAACAAGAATGGAACACAGAATAGATGTCTAGGGACATTACGGTGGGTTAGAAGTTGATTAGAATATGCAGGCATCAAAATCAAACTTCTATATTTAGCCCTAAGTATACCACTCAAAATCATCTCACTTTAGTGGAATTTGGCTTCAATGAAAACAAAGGAAAGATTGTTTTGCTTTAATAAATTAATATTTTATTTATTTTTAAAAATAAAAATAGAGTTGTCAAACTCTGCTCTTACCCGGAAACTATTTAACAACTGAAGTAATCTTTGATTCCATCTCTCTGCTTCAATATTGTGTTCACTCCCCAATGACTCCTGTTTGAATGATTGATAAATAAGATATTTCATTTAAGCAAATTTTACTGAATGCTTACTATGTGCCAAGCATAGTGTTAGCTGCTATAAGAACTACAACTATAACAGGAAATCTTGCCAAACAAAGAGTTTATAGTCTGATAATGAAGAGAATAAGGATTACACAAATAAGCATCAACCTGTGCAGGATTATATCTGTACTCCCCTGACTGCTTTCTGATAAGGAGATTCAAACTAGGAGATTCTGCTGTCTATATTAGTAATGTATCCCAGATCACTGTGACCTTATGTACTTTAAAAAGTACAGTTAAAACAGACAACCACTTTTGGCTAGGACTATCTTAGTTTGAATCAATCTGATCTCAGCTAACAGGAGTACACATAAAACTAGAAAAATTCCCTTGTAAAGGCCTTTATCTGAACTTACCTGCTGATAGAGAAGCTCTAAAAATAAGTAGTATTTAGTAGTTTGCTACAATTAGATTAGAAACCTTTCATGTATTAAGGGTGTCTTGTCTGAAAAAGGCCAGCCCACTGCTTGTCAGGTTATTTGAGCAGATTCATTCCTCTCAGTCTTAAGGCTTAACTCCTTCACCTCTCTCTCTCTCTCTCTCTCTCTCTCTCTCTCTCTCTGTCCTTGGAAGTGGCATTGTACCTCCGAGTTACACCCTCGGTCCTATTTTTTATTCTTTATTTTGAAAGAGGGTCTCGCTAAGTTGTGGAGGGCTTCACTAAGTGGCTGAGGCTGGCCAAGAAGCTGCAATCCTCCTGTCTCAGCCTCCCAAGTACTGGGATTATGAATGTGGGCCACCACTTTCTAAAATACCTTGATACTTAAAGTTACAAAGTTGAAACCCCTTTACAAAAACTTACTCTAATCCTTTATCAACACTGTATGAGTAGAGGACAGAAATTGTCATAGGGAAGGTGTTGATAAATATGATAAAAGAGCAGGACTATGAAGGGTCGGGGGAAGTGGTATAGATTTGACCCACTTTATCATTTTTCCTAGACTAGCTCTGACCATGCCACCTAAGAGCGACAGTGTTATCCTTATCACCTGTCCACTGTTTGTCTAACTTTGTGGGAAGCTCTGGAGCCCAAACAGTTCCTCAAAGTTCATTCAATTTCATGGATGCCAAGATGATTTCAGAAAGTTCCGGATTATTCTGGAAATTCCCATGTTTATGATAAAGAAATATCCCAAGATAAAAGCTGTGGAGCAGACCTAAAGAATAACTAGTTTGGATTAAAACAGGAGGATGATGAACTCTAAGAGGGTTATCTTCAAGAAAAATGTAACCAATGGATCAATTGATATACATATGTACTAAAAGAAGTTTTATTATATTGTCAGAGAGTTTAAACAAATAATTAAGGATGGATGTACAAATATTAACCATATGGAAAAACTGAAGTGATGATTAACTCAAATAACACCACCACCACCATCACAGTTTACAAGAAAATAGATATAATTCATCAACATTCTAAATCATTTGAGGCTAAAGAGACTTTTTGTCTCAGTGCAGGAACTGCTGAGTCCCCATTCCCACCAGCTATGCTGGCTCCCAGTACTGGCTATACAGCATGGTCCAACTATGCTATAACCTTTCTTACATCCCATTGGGACTGATTTAAAAATATGGTCACTTTTTTCTGAAGTTTTAATTCATGTTTGTTTCCTTCTAGTCTGTCCTTGGGTAAATTAATTAACCCACATACTCATGCTTATTTTATTGCTAAATACATAAATGTTATTTCTGAAATCTAAAAAGCTTTGTTGAAGATCTATGAAACTGTAGCTTCACCTATGATGCACAACTAACCAGAAAAAAGGTCAGAATAGTCTATGTATTTTGCTAACGCCTATCCACTTGATTTATCTGGACACACTGCAACTGAATCCATTGTGTGGAAAGCCCAGTGGATTATTAAAACAGCTGAACTTGTGCTGTGTTATGGTTTGCTTGACCATGTATGAAAACAGCCTGTGTCTATGGAAGCAAAGAGAATGGCAAAAATGAATCTGCTCACTTCTGGCTCAGCTATTTGAATGTTTCAGGTAAAAAGTTCAGATTATTTATTCTGTCCTAGAGAATTCAGTCTGTTTTCCATGTATGAAAAAACAATCTAGTACTCTTGGAACTCATTATAAAGATGACTTATTTTAAAATAAATTAACATAATAATAGGTATTTTGACATTATTATTATTATTATTATTATTATTATTATTATTATTATTATTTGTGATACTGGGGATTGAACCTATAGGCATTCTACCTCAGAGCTACACCCCCAGCCCTAGTTTTTATTCTTTATTTTGAAACAGGGACTCACTAAGTTGAAGAGGGCCTCACTTAGTAGCTGAGGCTGGCCACAAATCCTGATCCTCCGGTCTCAGCCCCCCTAGTACTGGGATTACAAGTGTGCGCCACCACACCCAACATTTTTTATATTACTTATTAAAAAATGTTTGCTAAAATTCCTTGTAATCTTAAAAACGCCTTTAGTACTCAGGGACAAGAAAATAAGGCAGTAACATAACACATAGGGAGTAGGGTGAGTTAGATTTTACTTCCGGCTTTGCTATCAACATATGGCTGACCATTTTCTTTTCCTGATTTACAGAAGTCTTATACAGATATAGACTTGAGTCATATAATGTTAAGGAAAAAAATTCCCTCATCACTTGTAAATAAAATAAAATTTCAAATGCTCTAGACTATATCCCTAATACATCATGGTTTCTCTAGAGATGTTATAAGAGTAGCTTAAAAGAGTGATTCTCAATATTTAAAAATCTGTTACTACCTTTGACAAGCATAAACTCTCACACTTTCCTTTAAAATTATTTGAAGTTTCAAAATAAATTTAAAAAGTCAAAAAATCAGAGAAATTCTGAATGTTTTATCAAACTATTTATCAAACCCACATTGATGCTGAGATCATGAATTTAAATTATAAATTGAGAAAGTAACATGACATCTCTAAAAACCAAATTCTAGATAAATAAGATTAAATATTTAAAAACAAAATTTTAAAGAATATCCCCAAGATTATACATATATTTACCAATTCAAGTGGACAATTTTCTTGAGTCAAGAAGGCATCCATTAAAGGTGATTCCTCGGCAACTGGAGAAACCATTCCAATAATATCCTGCTAAAGTAAATTAGGGAAAGATAGTAATTCTGCTTATCACAGAAATGGCTTAATTTTGTTAAATTCTTTAATTAAATGAATGCATATTTCTCAAATTAATTTAAAATATTACCCAAAATCTCAAAATATTTATTTCTGAAATATTCCATATACGCAGTCCCTGGCTTAAATACTTTTTTTCCTTAAGTTTTCCACAGATGAAGAACTTGCGTACACACACATCCCTTTCCCTCCTTGCCCTTTATCCTTTTCTTTTGTATTTTCCTTTCCATTGCCGGCCTTGTCAAGTCTCCACTGTACTGTGGAGATCACTTCTCTTTGAAGCATTTTATTTAGCCCCAGTCCCCTACCTCCAGTCTCAGGCCAGTACCAGGTGGCAAATCAGAGGTCTGCAATCAGTAAGCAGAGGGAGTGAGAGTGAGGAAAGGGATATTAATATCCCTACCCAGGGCTATGACAGGATTCCTGCCACTACTGCTGGAGTTATCCCTGGCAACAGGGAAGAAAAAATTGTGTCCTCTGAAAGGGGAGCAAAAGACATAAAGAAAGAAGGAAAAACTGAAAGCCAGAAATTCTCCATTTCCCATCATTATCTCCCTTTGTATTGCTGTAAAAGCTATCAGTCCCATTTCACCTTATCTCCAAGCTTCATTTCCCAGCTCCCATCCATGATCTTGATTAAGAACTTTGTAGCCAGAGTGGTGGCGCATGCTTGTAATCCCAGCATTTGGGAGGCTGAGACTGGAGGATCCGGGTTCAAGGCCAACCTCAGCTGCTTAGTGAGGCCCTCACAACTTACTGAGACCCTGTTTCAAAATAAAGAATAAAAAATAGGGCTGGGGGTGTAGCTCAGAGGTAGAATGCCCCCAGGTTCTATCCCCAGTACCGAAAGAAAAAAAAATTAAAAAAAGAACTTCATTTAGCATAGTTTACTTGATTTTTCACTTCAACTTTTAAAGTTTTTGGTGAATATAAGGAATTGTATTTTTTTCTTTTTTGCAGTACTGGGGATTGAACCCAGGGTCTCACACATGTTAGGCAAGCTACATCCCTTACTATCCTCCTGCCTCAGCCTCTTGAGTAGTTGGGACGACAGGCATGTACCACAGTGCCCAGCTATATTTTATTCTTCATTATACATAGTTTTGGAGACTTATCATATTTTATATTAATTTCTATAAATATTCTACACTTTAGGCACTCTCAATTTTGTAGTTACTATACATAAAATTTGGTTTGAGGGTTTAAAAAATGAATGAGAATCTGTATTTTCTTGTCCCTTCAAACTGACTAAGCTCCCACACGTATTTTACATTTGTTCACCATTTTGAAGGAAAACAAGAATGGAATTGAAGGTTAAAACATAGCATAGGGTACAGGAATAATGGTTCAAAATGACTGGTATGTCAATCTCTTTCCTTATTTTCTCTTCAAGCACATGGGAAAATCTATATTGTCAATAGGTCTATAATAAGCACTTATATTTTTCTTCCAAAAATCATAAACCAAACAAGTTTGCCTAATCATAATTTTCAGTCAGTACATTCTAAGAACCATCCACACCCAAATCAGGAAGATAGTACCAGCAAACTAGTATATTTTTATCTGGTGTTACTATAATATTTACATTTGTACAACCAATAAAGTAACAATTGAGAAAATGTTTTAAAGCCCATTGTTTCTGCTATATTTTCAAATAAAATTTTTTGTTTGTTTGTTTTGTTTTTGCGGTACTGGGGATTGATCCCAGGAGCATTCTACCTCCGAGTCACACCCCCAGTCCTCTTTTTTTTTATTCTTTATTTTGAAACAGGGTCTCACTAAGTTGTGGAGGGCTTCACTAAGTAGCTGAGGCTGGCTAAGAACCTGGATCCTCCTGTCTCAGCCTCTCAAGTACTGGGATTACAAGTGTGCACCACCATGCCCGACTTTCAAATAAAAAAAATGTAAGTATTTGTTTTGTTCATGGACCTTTGGACAGTCTTTCAGATTCAAGGTCAAGCTAATTGGTATCTAAAACAAATTATTAGTAGAGGTAGGAAGGGTGAATTTATGTTGAGAAACAAAACCTAGGTTTATTAGCTAGAGTCCTAAATGAGTCTATAATTCATTCAATAACTATCATTCGTTTTAATGTATCATACAAAACATTGCCTTATCCTATGATTCACTATTCTAAACATCTAGAGAATACTGAATATTGTCTTACAGATGAAAATAGTAGTACTGCTCCTTCTTAAGAAACTATAGGACAATGTAAGATGATTTATGAACTATAAATGTAAAAAGATATATCACAGTCCATTCCTTCACTATAGCTGTTTTAGAAAAAATATTTTTATGATTCTCTCTGGTTAACCTACCTCAGAGTTAGTGTTTTTGCTGGTATCCTCATGAAGATTACCCTTAGATTCATCAATCATATCATTCCAAGTCTGGGGTTGAATGAAATCTTGCTGAGAATCTGGATCTTCCATTATGGAAGTCTCTGAATTATGAAGGAAGTAAAGAATATTTTACTATAATATCTTTCAAACTTAAATTGGGATCCACAACCCATTACAAAAGAAAACTTGACAACCTGGAATACAAGAATTTAAGCAAAGGGTATACAAACATTTTTTATGGCTCTCCTAAGTCTCACATATTTGTCTTCATTTTCACCTCCTCTGCCTCTTTATCATCTTTACTCCCTGTCCTTTGCCAGCCACCTCCTCTACATGCACGTTCAATCACAAGACAACATGGAGAGTTCAAGTTCATTGTGGTATACTGTTCAGTAGATTTTAATGTTTTCAGGAAGGGTGATTTGAAAGTGGAGGCTTATTCACCAAATAAGTTGGTTTTATTATTACTTTATAACTGTCATAACAATAATCAATCAACAATAATACTCTATGTACCCTCTGGGTAAATGGTTATATCTATGTCTCAGTTTAATTGCACTGTTTAAGTATTGTTCCTATTCCTATGTGATTTTTTCATATTAGTTGTTTTATTTTTTTATTTATTTATTTTTTCGGTACTGGGGATTGAACTCAGGGGCATTCTACCTCCAAGATATACCCCCAGCCCTATTTTTTATTCTTTACTTTGAAACAGGGTCTCACTAAGTTGAGGAGTGCCTCACTAGGTAGCTGAGGCTGGCCGCAAACCTGGATCCTCCAGACTCAGCCTCCCAAATGCTGGGATTACAAGCATGCGCCACCACGCCTGGCTTCATATTAGTTGTTTTAAAGTGAAACATTATCTTGCAAAATATAAATATTTTTTCTTGAAGGTTTGTGAGTACCTCCTTTGGGGATGGAGGAGGTGAGAAAGAATAAGAATGGTTCAAATAGTACATACATTTCACTTTTTTAATGAAGCCTCTGAAACAAAAGTAAATCTGAAAGAAGAATGGAATACTGAAATAACTATTTTAAGTTAAAATGCTCTTCTAGAGATAGCATTTATACTTGAGAAATTGAAATTGGGCCAGGTGTGGTGGCACACGCCTGTAATCCTACTACTTGGGAAGCCGAGACAGGAAGATCGCAGATTTGAGGATAGCCTCAGCAAGTAGTGAGACTCTCATCAACCTAGCAAGACCCTGTTTCAAAATAAACAAAATAAAATAGGGCTGGGAGTGTAGCTCAGAAGTAGAATGCCTCTAGGTTCAATCCTCAGTAAAACACACACATAAGTGGAATTGGATCCCATTTTTGTCCTGAAATATCAAATGAAATTTTTGTTTCCACAACACTTCCCTCAACATCAATAGAATTAGGAAAGTCTCACCTATATTTTGGCCTTCCACTTCTTTCCTTACTAACGCCTTCTGCATCAATTTTCTTCCAAGTTTATAGCCAGAGGACAGAAAACATTTTGTAAACAACTGTAAAAACATACATTTTTAGTTCTTGTTTTTGTACTAGTAAAGCAATTCAATAAAGCCAAATATATATATATGCTAAAAAGTATAGCCTATAATTCACACATACATATTCAACAAATTAATTTTAAAATGAAGGGCTATTTCTCACAAGTTCGAATTTTGTTGCATATATGCCTATAAATAAACTTTATTTATAAAAAAACATTGCACTCCTGTAAAAGCATGTAAACTATTACCATTTTCAATTCAGCATGGATCAAATCTTGGGCAGCAGTTGACAGAAGTGTATCCACTCCTCCCCTCTTCTTCCACATCATTAATCTCTGGGTAGGAGGTGCAAGTTCCAAAATCATGAGTGTGTCCGCAAAGGAAGCAAGTTGTTTATGCATAATTTTGCTACTGATCTCCTTGACTGGATCTATGAGCAATCTCCTCTTTTTCCTTTTCCTTTTCTCAGCAATGTCTAAATATAAGAAAAAGTATAATTGTAACTGTTTGTACAGCTTTATAAAATGGTATTGTAGGTACTGCATATCTAAGAAATGTCTACCATGATAACAACTTTCAGAATTACATAGGGAAGAAAATCCCTCTTCTCTTCACAGAAAATTATGCTTTGCAAGGTTTTTAAACACTAGAGTACCTGAGCAGCTGATATATTTTTAAAAGGTGTTGCTGGAAAGTGCTTAGGAGGGACTCTGTTGACCTGCTAAGTAAGGCAACTGAGGAAGCATGGAGCAGTGGCTATACTGAGAGAGGTTAACTAATCTGGAGGTTCCTTAAAATGCCTGTGTAGCAGGATAACTTTTTGAAATGTTAATTTGTGTTAATCCAGTGTATTTTTCTCTTTCTTACTGAAATTTACATATAAATTCTAAGTAGATAGCTAGGTCCATGGGATGGGATTTCATTCCTTTACCAGGCAGAAAGCAGAAGTAAAGTTTTTCTTTTATAAAGCTATAAAGCAGGAGAGGGCATTATTTCTCTATGGATGAAGGCCAGGAAGAATAGGAACCTGCTTGTTGATGTGCCTTAGTAAAATTCCAGGAACACAACAAAATCCTAGACGGGCTGGTTGTGTACCTGGGACAGTGGGCACTATAAACTGGTGTGGCTGATGACCAGAGGTTCACTTTTACCTCCCTCAGTCCTCCTCCAAACTTTGGTACTTCATGGCTTAGGGCAAATAGGAGAGCTATGCAGATTGAATTTCCTGACAGCCCTGTAGGACAGAGGCTTAGAGTAGAGTTCAGTAAATAAAAAACTTGATTGCTATATTTTTGCTTGAATTTATAAACTAAAATTCATGTCAATTGTACTATTTAAAACTAAAATGTTTTTAAAGGACCTAGTTATATAGTAGATTCATACTTATTTCTAAAATCATGTTGAAGAACATAGTACCTTTCTTCTGCTACTTTTATTCTGCCTTATCTTATATTCACTTGCATATTCATTTAACTTGATCAGACTGTAAACTTTTTAAAGTTATGAACCATGCTTTCTTCATCCCTGGGTTCAACATAGGGTGATGGCTCAATACTTTTTTTTTTTTTTACGGTATGGAGGATGGAACCCAGGAGCATTCTACCTCTGAGCTACACCCCCAGCCCTATTTTTATTTTGAAACAGGGTCTCACTAAGTTGCGGAGGGCCCCACTAAGTAGCTGAGGCTAGCCATGAACCTAAGATCCTCCTATCTCAGCCTCCCAAGTACTGGGATTACAAGTGTGTGCCACCACACCTGGCTCTCAATAATTTCTTGAACTGAACTCATTTTAAATTTCCAAGTTTCTACAACTGTGTATATTATTTGAACAGAACTGAATACAATCATATCATCCAAATATTCTTCACACTCTACTATTCTATTACAAATGCTATCACTAGATTGACTACCTTTTATAATATTTTGTGGATTACTCAAATACCTCAAAGTAAATATGATAGCAATGTATCAAAGATAAAAAATCATGAATGTCTCTGACCTGAAACATCAATTGGTTCAAGAGTAAAGCCTTCCTCTTCATTTGATAATAATGTTGTTTCATCCATTTTTTCATTTTCAGGTAGACACATGCCATCTGAATTATCTGGTTCTAGTAATTAACAGCACCCAAAAGGCAAGTACAAAAATACAGTAATGTTGTGAGCTAGAAGATTGTATGAGAATTAAAGTGAAAATGAATGGAACATTTATATTGCTAATGGAAGCCATATCTAAGTTGTTAAAATCATATATTCAATATAGGTGAAGAAGCTTAGAGATTATGTGGTTAGGGACCCATAATATTTGGGTGAGTCAAGTATCATCACCCTCTTATGCACATGAGACATCTAAGGCTAGGTTACAGTCAGCAGAAGTGAAAACAGTGGTAATAACTACAATAAATGACTGACATAAGTTTCAAATATCTGTTTTATACCTAATTCTTTACATTTTTATTTTGATTATTATGTTAGAAAAGCAAATATAAAATAAAAATATGTGAAAAATTGAAATGGGGCTAATTGTACTTTTAATTCTTAAAAAAAATCAGCCTAAAAGACCTCAGGTATGGTAGTACATGCCTATAATTAAAGTGTGTGGAAGACTGAGACAGGAGGATCGCAGGTGTAAGCTAGCACACAGTAACTTAGTGAAAGCCTGTTTAAAAATAAAAAATAAAATAGGGCTAGTGGTGGTACTCACAGGTAGAACTCTCCTGTGTTCAATCCCCAGCACCACAGGAGGAAAAAAAGAAAACGACTTCAAATCATCTGAGGCCCTTTGTAAAAATTTCAAGCAGGGGAAAATATCTCCACATTTATAATTTTTCTCAAATTGCATAGATTGTCAAATCATACCACTTAACATGTTTTTTCTGATCATGTAACATTATTTTTATGATTTGAAAACATAGTATTTTGGCAGAATATTTAAACATCCTTTCATACTAAACTCAATCCAGATTAAATGTCCTTCACTGTACCTTCCTCAGAACCCAATTTCCTATTCTGTATTGTCTAACAGTCAGATTAAGAATTTAAGAGAAAACATTCTTTATTTTTCCCTATACTATACTTATGCTCAAACTCAGAAATTCTGAGGCTTAATTCGAATACTAGTATCTGTTTACTTTCTACACAAAAGAAACCTTCAACATACCCACTACAGTATTGGGAGGCTCAGGAGGCAAGGAAATTTCTCTGTCCAAATGCATGTCTTCTAACAGAACATTATCATCATCTTGCAATAGATTATCTTGAAAAACACAATATGTACTTCTGTCATACAGACTTTAATCTGTCATTGGTTCACTAAACATTATTAATATTACTTTATGCAAGGCATTGTGAATGAATACCCAGACTTTTAATATGAACTGAAAAATTAAAAAATATATATATTTGATATGAACAGTTAATAAACAATCTTTAAGATATATACATTTAATTTCCCAGTTTTTGTTGACCCTTCTATGATTATTTTATAGTAATATAATATAAAATGATAGTAAAGAATGCTAGAAAAATTCTTTAGAATAGCTGCCCATCAATTTGTTAAAGAATACAGTGTTTTCTAGCATATAAATCTAGTATATTTTGTGAGGGATATACTAATCTTACTCCTTCCCTTCCAAAAATTAGAAATTTATAAAAAATAAAAACAGGTTGTAGTTTCCAAGATTTATAGAAAACATGTTTAAATAGTTGGCCATTTACTTAGAACTAGCTTAAATATACCACAGGCTTTGAAATATTGTATAAAAAATGAGTTGACCTACATGACACAGAAACATATCTAAAATTTTAGTTTGATTTAATAAGTCTACTAATACATTGTAGTAAATTGATTGAAATAATATTTGATTTATATATGCCCAGACATTATACCAATCATTTCTCCTGCAGCTCCTTCATCTCCAAATCCATCTCCACTGTCATAGAAAAAAGATTTTTCTCCAATGAGGCTTCCAGAACTATGTTCAACTAAAGGACCACTGGAGTTCAGTAATATGTTGTCATCAAAGAAGCTATGTCTTCTGAGAATTTCAGATTCTTCCCCTAAGTAAGTATCAATAAGTCCAAATTAGTCATAGAAAAACATAATTTTAGGTTTAGAAGAAAGTTGAGATAGCATAATCCCCTCATTTTATTTATTTATTTATTTTTATTTTTTATTTTTTTGCGGTACTGGGGGTTGAACTCAGAGGCATTCTACCTCCGAGCTACACCCCCAGCCCTATTTTTTATTCTTTATTTTGAAACCGGGTCTCACTAAGTTGCGGAGTGCCTCACTAGGTAGCTGAGGCTGGCCGCGAACCCGGATCCTCCGGTCTCAGCCTCCTGAATGCTGGGATTACAAGTGTGCGCCACCACGCCCGGCTATCCCCTCATTTTATAAGTGAGGAAAATGAAAGTTGAAAAAAAAAAAAACCAAAATTATTCAAAGAAAGTCATTCAGTTAATCAGCAGAGACTAGATTTCTAGTTTAATACTCTTTCCAATAGGGGAAAAAAGCTAAATCACCAGGTAGAGTTTACAGTTGTCATATAGTTTAGTCATTTCCTAGAAGGTAGAAATAGTATGGGTAGGAGAATGACTTCTTCTACTTTAGGTAGGTCAAGTTCTCTGCTTGGTCAAGTATTATTTCCTATCAGTTCAAGAACAATTGTTTGAACTTTCCATAATGGGAGTTGGAAAAATAATGAACATATTCATCTTCTTAGGAAAATGGAAAGGTAAGTCAAATATTAAAGAATGGGCTTACAACATTTTTTCAATAAGTCTTTGTTGAATATGTTAGGAATTGGAGATAGAGCAATAAAAACAACAAACCCAGTCAGCTAACATTAATTGAGTGCTTACTAGGTGCATTATATTACATAATAGAAGATAATACTATAATCCTCACTGTACAAATGAGGAAACACATCACAGAAAGGTTTTATAATTTGTGCACAGTCACACTCTAATAAATGACAGAGCCAGGACCTGAATCCAGCTCTAACTCCAAAGCCAACATTCTGATAGTAACTACATTATACCAATAGTTCCAGAAATCCAAAAGCCAGTTTTTACATGTTTTTTCCCTCCCTTGGGCTTGAATCTTTAGGTCCAGGAGTCTGAAATCCCAGAGGTCAGAGGTTGGTCTTTTCTTCCCTCTAACAACTCAGGTTAGTGTTAGACAGACAAAAAAAGAAAAAAGAAAAAAAAAAAGACAACAAAACAAAACCAAAAAAAAACCCCACGAAAACATTCTTCTGTAGGTCTATATCATTTAGAAAGGAAGAGTTGAAAAAAAGCAACTTTTGTCTTGCTCAACAGAAAAGATTAAATGACTTTTCAAAAAGAACTAACAATATATTCACAACATCCAAGTACAGATTGATAGCTCCCAAAAGAAAAATCAGCCTTGGCTAACCAGAATATAGACACTGCTTTCTAAGCATAGGGGATCACAAGAATCTGAGATTACAGAAAATATTATAATTATATATATTTCTTTTTTGGAGGTACTGAAGATTGAACCCAGAGGCATTATGCCTCTGAGCTATACCTCACCCCTTTTTATTTTTTATTTTGAAACAGAGTCTAAGTTGCTAAGAGGCCTTGAATCTGTGATCCTCCTGTCTCAGCCTCCTAAGTACTGAGATTATATAGGCATGCACCACCATGCCTGGATCAAGATAGTTTTTGAAAGTGAGAAAAATCACATTTTGGTGGAGAGAACTGAAGGTGAGAATAAAGGAAATAATCAATGATGTCGCTAGTAGCATCTCAACTTTACAGCCAGGATAGTAAGGTTTGGAGGTTAGACAGTATGTCCAGTATTACACAGCAAGTCAATAAAGCAAGTCTAGATTTAAACCCAGGTGTGACAATCTACTAGGAATATGTTCTTCCCATTTCTTAAAATTATAACATACAGATCTGTAAACAACTAAATTCTATTGGTTGGATGGTAAGACATTTGCTTGAATAGAGGAAAACAGTAAAAAAAAAAAAAATAAAGTTGACAAAATAAAGAAGGCAAATAGGTCAAGGGCTTTGAAGATAGGCAGAGATGTTTGATACAATAGGTCATAAGGACCTAAGGTACTAAAGCAGAGGAATATGATACTTAAAAATAGAATTTAAAGATAACTGCTCTTACAGAAATGTATAAAATGTGGGAAGAAAATAGAGGAAGATATGCATGAGAGTAGCATAGTACTCTGGGCCTTTGGTATTGGTGAACTATATTGGTGGCTACATAAATAGAAGACCTAAGAGATATTTCTGATTTATTAAAAATCAGCACTAGTAAGAAGCTGACAGAAAGTGTAGTTGAAAGTGATCTTAAAGTTTCAGGCTTGAAGAAAAATAGTAGCACTTATAGAGTAAATTGTAACGCATGTCTTGGGTAGTATAGTAATTTGACAGAGTAGTTTTATGTATGTTGACTCTAATAACAAAAAATTAAAGATTGCATTTTTATTTTTCTAATAATTCATTTTCTTTCTTTCTTTCTTTCTTTCTTTCTTTTTTCCATACTGGGGATTGAACCCAGGGGCATTCTACCTCCGAGCTACACTCCCAGTCCTATTTTTTATTCTTTATTTTGAAACAGGGTCTCACTAAGTTGTGGAGTGCCTCACTAGGTAGCTAAGACTAGTCTCGAACCCGGATCCTCCGGTCTCAGCCTCCCAAATGCTGAGATTACAAAAGTGCGCCATCATTCCTGGCTTAATAATTCATTTTCAATTCAATAAATTATTTACTTTATAGGAAAGTAAAATACTATAGGCAGATTGGAAATTGGCAAAAATTATAAAAACCAATCCTTTACCACAGATTGCTCCAGAAATACTACAATGGATAGCAAGAGTTATAGGAGAGTGAGGATGAGAAGCTGAGGTTAGAGACAGCTCAAGCGCTACTTCCTTGATTCCCCTTCCGGAGCCAAGACAGGGTTAGGCCATCCTTCCCCTGTGCTCACTGTTCTGGGAACTATAAGAAATTCAAAGATGCATATGACACAGATTCTACCCTCATGGAGTTTTCTTACCAATACAGAAGAAGGTGTATAAAAATATAAGACAGACAGTGGTAGGTGCCAGAAAAAAAGAACAAATACTATATAATTATATTACATCTTATCACTTCACTTTTACGGTATACTCACCTTGCCCGGACATGTTTTAACATCACAAACATCAGTATATGTTTCATAATTAACATGTACATCCAGGTGATACGTATCTTATAGTCTTCACCACAATCTGACTTAAAGTCTGTTACTTGCTGGGCATGGCGCCACATGAACGTAATCCTAATACTTGGGAGGCTGAGATAGGAGGATTGCAGGTTCATGCCAGTCTCAGAAACTTAGCGAGGCCCTCTGCAGCTTAGTGAGACCTTGCTTCAAAATAAAACATAAAATGGGGCTGAGGGTGTAGCTCAGATTGACGTCCCTGGGGTCAATCCCCAGTAACACACACACACACACACACACACACACACACACACACACACACGCTGTCTCTCTCTCTCTCTCTCTCTCTCTCTCTCATTTTACAACTGATATTCATTATACCTTGGAGGAAGTATGATATTTAAAGCCATTTTATGTAGCATATGTATAAAACCATACACACACACATATATATTTATATATATAAACACGTCATATACATATATATATGTATGTATGTCATATATAAACTCTAGCAACTATTTATTTGCTTGTCTATCCCAGCCTGAAGCTTCTTGAGGAAAGAAACTTCTTTAAACTTTGGTACTGCCAGCAAGGTACAGTGGTGCACATGCTTGTAATCTTAGTACTTGGGAGGTTGAGATGGGAGGATTGCAGGTTCAAGGCCGGCAAGTGCTAATTTAGTGAGACTGTTTCAAAATTGAAAGGGCTGGGGGTATAGCTCAGAGGTAGAACTCCACTGGGTTCAATTTCCAACACCACACACACACACACACACACACAGACCACAAAGAAAACAATAACTTCGGTACTGCCCATGTCTACAATAGTAGACAACCTGACATATAGTAGCTATTCGTTTGTACACTGAGAAAGGAAGTACACCCTAATTCTGAATCTTATCATTGACATTTATACTAGAAAAAGGCAAGGAAAAATTTGTTTGGATTACATTTATACATGAAAATATTCATTATATAGATATTAATATTGGTATTGTGTCGTCACAAAAATGTAAATATAATTGATTATGATTTGTAACTTTGATTTCTCAAATATTCTCACCAAAGTTCCCAGACTGGAAAAGTAGGTCATTTCCATAATCTTCTCTAAGTGTAATTTCTTCTGGTCTGCTTTGGTTCTGAGCAAAATGTTCTGAAATATCAATCACACTATAGAGGAATATAAGATTAAAGAAAATTTATAAGAACAGAACACAATTTTTGCAGTATTTTTGTTTTGAAAAAAATCTAAAACAAAAAAGTGTTTATTATAAAAATAAAGGAGATTTTTATTTTCACAATAGTAATATTATACATCTCAGTGTATATGTATATATATATGTATATATATAATACACACATACACACACACACACACACACACACACACACACACACACACACACGTAATCTCCAGGTTGGCAAACCCAATTGTGCTTCTCAGTCTTTATCTTATTTGTGCTAACTAATAGCATTTGAAATAGATGTTTACTCCTGCTATGGCCTGAATGTTTGTGTTCTCCCAAATTCTTATGTTGAAATCTAATCACCAATGTGATGATACTAAGAAGTGAGGTCTTTGGGAGATGACTAAGTCATGAGACTGGGTAAATTTATAAATAATAGAAATTTACTGTGCATGATTCTGGAGGTTGAGAAGTCCAAGATTAAGATGCCTGCAGATTGTCTGGTGAGGGCCTTTTTCTCACAGAGGGCAATTTCATGTTGTGTCCTCAGGGGGTAGAAGGTACAAAGAAGCCTTCCTCAGGCCTCTTTGATAAGGGCACTAATCTTATATATGAGGTTTCTCCACCCTCAAAACCTATTCATCACTCACACATAGGCTCCATCTTGGGGATTAGATTCCAATATCTGAATTTAAGAAAACACATACATTTAGACCATTACAGATCTGTAATAGTCATTTCAAACTTATGTGCAAAACCTAATTTACTTCTTTTTCTCTCTCCTTCTTAAATCTGACATTCCCTAGCTATCCTAATTGCATTAAGTGGCAACTCTATTCTCATGTCCCAAATAATAGAGTCCTTTACTTCTTTTTCTTTTTCTTTCTTTCTTTTTTTTTTTTTTCGGTACTGGGGATTGAACTCAGGGGCATTCTACCTCTGAGCTACACCCCCAGTCCTATTTTTTATTCTTTATTTTGAAACAGGGTCTCACTAAGTTGCAGAGGGCCTTACTAAGTAGCTGAGGCTGGCCAAGAACCCGGATCCTCCAGTCTCAGCCTCCCAAATATTGGGATTACAAGCATGTACCACCATGCCTGGCTCCTTTACTTCTTTTTTTAGAGCCATATCCAATTAACCAGCAAATCCTGTTGGCTGTGCCTTCCATATATATCCATAATTTGACTGCTATAGTGTGATAAGATGAAGACAGAGAACTGATCACTATCTTCTCTCATTGAACTTGCTACAATAATCATCTCAGACTCTCTGCTTCTATATTAAGTAGACAGAGGGAACATGTTGGATCAAATCAGCTCCAGTCACTCCTCTCTCTATTCAAAACCCTCCTTTGGGGGCTGGAGGCACAGTTCAGTGATTCAGTGTTAGCTGAGCATGCTGAGGCCTTGGGTCCTATCCCAAGCACCACAATAAATAAATAAATAAAATTTAAAAAAGATACCTTTTGTGCTTCCTTTTTGAGTGAAATGAAAGACCTATAGAAGTCCTATTGTGGCCTACAATACCATGTATCATCTGCACCTAATGTTACTTCTCTGATCTCATTTCCCTACCACCCAGCTCCTCATTCACTCCATTCCAGTATGACTTGCTTCCTTAAAGTTTCTTGAAAATGTCCAATGTGCTCTGCCTTAGGGCCTTTCCACCTGTTCTACCTGAAACAGTCTTCTATGACATTACTGATGTTTTTCCTGTATCTCCTTCATGTTTCTTTGTGTGTGTGTATACGTGTGTGTGTGGTATTGGGGACTGAACCCAGAGCCATTCTACCTTCGTGCTACACTCCCAGCCCAATTTTATTTCTTATTTGGAAATGGGGTCTCACTAGATTGATGAGTCTCACTACTTGCTAAGGCTGTCCTCGAACCTGCGATCCTTCTGTCTCAGCCTCCCAAGTACAGGGACTATAGGCATGTGCCACCATGCTTGATTTTATCCTTCATGTTTCTATTTCTTACCTTATCAGAAATATCTTTCCTGATAATTCTATTATTTATTTTCTACTTCTCTTCATACTTGATCATCTGATCATTTCCTTTCATATTGCATGATATATTTTTGTTGTTGTAGTTTATAATTTCACACTTAAATTTAAGTCTTTGTCAACTGTATGTGTACTTGTTTGGTTGTTAACTACATTCCCTTTGTCTTCATAAAAATCTGAATATGAAAACAATAAACTGTCAAAAATCAAATTGAAGAAAAGTAAATAAAATAATTTACTTCATATTATGGGTGTCGAAATCATGAAATTCTTCTGGTAATGTGATTGCATTGTAAGCTGCTTCAAAATTCTCTTTTGGAAGGTCAACCAATCCTGAAAAGAATAAAAGTCACATTCAATTAGCAACGATGTGGTATAAAATAAGAAACTCCCAATTAAATCTTTGTTTTTCTTTTACTGGATACACAAATAATCTCCAGGTTGGCAAATCCAATTGTGGTTTTTAGTCTTTAAACTACTTAAGTCTATTTAACTGGTTTCCCTGTACCCACTCTTAACCCTCTGCAATTCATTCTTTATAAGGCATTCAGAGTAATATTTTTCAAAAACAAGAAGATCAAAATACTCTTATGCTTAAAATAAATCTAGTGACTCCCCTAGTACATTAAAATAAAATCCAAATTTCCAATTGGGGCCTCTCCAGCCCTAAAACCTATTAGGCATCATCTGAAGACACTCTCTTCTTCTTCACTCATACTTTCTTCCCCCCAAAAATCAAGCATTTTTTTTTTTTAATCTCAAGACCTTTGCTCTTGTAACTTCATCTTCCTATTATGTAATTCCCTCAATGACTTTCCACATGACTGGATTCTTCTTGGCTTTCAAATCTGAGCTTAAATTTTATCCTCTCAGAAAGGCTTTTCCCAACTATCCTAACTAAAGCGAATTTCTGTTATTTTCTGTTGTAGTGCTCTGTTTATTTTCCTTTATAGCATAATCACAATCTATAATTATTACAATAAGTTTTTAAAGCTTTTTCTTCATCTCATTTCCTCAAACCCAAACTGAAAGGGACCTTATTTATCTTGTTTGTCCTTATATCCAGGGCCAGCCGGGCATGGTGGCACACGCTTGTAATCCCAGCATTTGGGAGGCTGAGACTGGAGGATCTGGGTTCGTGGCCAGCCTCAGCTACCTAGTGAGGCACTCAGAAACTTAGACCCAGTTTCAAAATAAAGAATAAAAAAAATAGGGCTGAGGTATAGCTCGGAGGTAGAATGCCCCTGAGTTCAATCCCCAGTACCGCAAAAAACAAACAAACAAAACTTATATCCAGGGCCTAACATAATGTTTGGCACAAAGTATAATATAAAAAACATTTGTGAAATATACAAATAAGATAATAAAAGTAGAACAGCTGCTATGATATCTATAAATCTCTAGCACTCAGGAATGCCTGAGAATTTTGATAATATTTCATAAACTTAGCATGCAACTTGAGAATTCTAAAAACAATAATTATTGATATTTACACTTTTGTCAATCATATTTCTATTTTTTCTCATAATGGCAAAGCCAAATAATTCAGACTAAATAGTCCATTAAAAACAGTATCAAGCCGGGTGTGGTAGCGCACGCTTGGAATCCCAGCATTTGGGAGGCTGATATCAGAGGATCCGGGTTCGCGACCAGCCTCAGCTGCTTAGTGAGGCACTCCGCAACTTAGTGAGACCTGGTTTCAAAATAAAGAATAAAAGAGCCGGGCGTGGTGGCGCACGCGTGTAATCCCAGCATTCGGGAGGCTGAGACTGGAGGATCCAGGTTTGCGGCCAGCCTCAGCTACCTAGTGAGGCACTCTGAAACTTAGTGAGACTCGGTTTCAAAATAAAGAATAAAAAATTGGGCTAGGAGTCGGGTGTGGTGGCGCACGCTTGTAATCCCAGCATTCGGGAGGCTGAGACTGGAGGATCCGGGTTCGTGGCCAGCCTCAGCTACTTAGTGAGGCACTCCGCAACTTAGTGAGACTCGGTTTCAAAATAAAGAATAAAAAATAGGACTGGGGGTGTAGCTCGGAGGTAGAATGCACCTGAGTTCAATCCCTAGTACCGCAAAAAAAAAAAAAAAAAAAAAAAAAAAAATAGGGCTAGGGGTGTAGCTCGGAGGTAGAATGCCCCTGAGTTCAATCTCCAGTATCGCAAAATAAATAAATAAAGAAAGAAAGAATAAAAAATAGGGCTAGGGGTGTAGCTCGGAGGTAGAACGCCCCTGAGTTCAATCCCCAGTACCGCAAAAAAAAAACCCAAAAACAAAAAACAATATCAGAGATTCTTACACAAGTTTAGTGGCTTTAAGTATATTTTTTAACATAAATACACAGAAACATTACAAGTTTTGGAAACCATAACCTTTTCGAAAAGAACATAATTTATCTCTAACCATGGAAACTTCAGTCAAAATGAAGTTATAGTCACTATACTTACCTGGAATTACAGTGTGCTGCCAAGTAAAAGAGCCCACCCAACATGAAAATGCGCAAGGAAATCAAGAAGAGTGAGACAAATGACATTGCATGTATACCTGGGCGAAATGTCATCTTCATTTTAAGAAATGCTTCACTGCAATCTGCCAAAAGATATTTTGCCTTCCTATTATAGATTCGAACAACTCCCAAAAGAAGGTGTCCTGAAGTTCGAAGTGCAATTTTCACCTTTCAATAATTTTTGAAGCATTAGAATAATAAAAATTAGTTTCATAAATCTTGTCCTATGAATTACTGGACCATAAGAATTTCTTCTCTTTAAAAAGCAAGCATTTCATATTCTTATTTAAAGTAAACCACTTAACTTTTACCTCATGTTGTAAAATGATTAACTTTTCTTTTGCTTATTCAATAAAGGTAATCTAATGTGGCATTTAATTGAAGTATCATATTATTAATACAATGAGAAGGATATAAACTCTGTAGTCAGGCAGATTTGAGTTTACTCCTTGGCTCAATGTTGAGGCCAAGTTATTTAATCTTCCCGAATTTCAGATTAATAAAAATAGCTACAATTTAACTATACTTATTTTGTGCCAGGCATTGTCCTAAGAGCTTTTCATATAGTAATTAACAGTATCTACTTATAGAAGAAAAAAACTCAGGCTCAAGTAGCATGTCCAAAGTATTACAACTATTAAGTGAAAAGATTAAATATAAATTTGACCAACTCAAAAATTCATACTAATTAACACATTTCTCTGAGGCTAAAAGAAACAGATTTCAGAGGGTTGTTGTGAAAATCAAACTAATAAATATTAAGTCTAGCCAAGTGTCTAACACATAGTAGCTTTTCAATTGTAATTCCTTTGCACAAACAGAAAGATACTTGGTGGCACACGCTTGTAATCCCAGCATTTGGGAGGCTGAGATCGGAGGATCCGGGTTAGCGGCCAGCCTCAGCTACCTAGTGAGGCACTCCGCAACTTAGTGAGACCCTGTTTCAAAATAAAGAATAAAAAATAGGACTGGGGGTATAGCTCAGCGGTAGAATGCCCCTGAGTTCAATCCCCAGTACCACACACAAAAAAAAATCTTAAGATAATATTTTCATGAAGTTAGGTGTGGTGGCACATGTCTATGATCCCAGTACTTGGGAGGCTGAGACAGAAGGATAGCAGGTTCCTAGCCAGCTTCAGTAACTTAGTGAGACCTTGTTTCAAAATAAAACATAAAGTAGGGCTTAAGGTGTAGCTCAGTGGTAGAGTGCCCCAGTACCACATACACAAAAAAATTATTGGATACCTACTATGTATACAATGTTTTGTTATGGAGTACGATTATATGCATAAAATATGGCTTTTATCTTTCAGGGTCCAATCTGTCTATGATAAATTTATGAAATAATTACCAACGGAAATCAATATATGTTTAAGTTCAGACAATAAATGCTATAGGAATTAAAAGAGTTCATCTGAAAAGTAAAATTGTCTTAGAAATGTATTTTGTGATATAAATGTATTTTAATTCCTTTCCTCTCCCGAAATCCTGGCAAATACAAACTATCATTTTAATGAGTAATTTACCTTAGGTGAAAGAATTTTTTCAATGGTAATTTCTAGATTACATTCAAATATATGGGCCTTTGTGAGTTTCTTCTCCCAGTGAGCTGCAAGCCATATTTTGGCTAGTGGCCCCCGTTTACTCATAAGCACATGGGTGTAGAACATGATGCTGATATTTCTTAATTATATTTAACAAACTAGAGAGAACATGAAAAGATATTTAAAATTTAATAACAAAAACCTTACAGTGCTATTTTACAGCAAGCAAAATACTTCTAATAAATTCTATAAAGCCACAGATTATCTAATTCAATATATTATTCAATTCAAATTATTTTCTTGTAAAAAGAGATCTTATTTAGTTTATAAAATTATAAACTATGACACCTATAAATCTCTAGCACTCTAGAATGCTTGGGAATTTTGAGAGTATTTCATAAACTTTGCATGCAACCTAGAGTCTAGAGTATTCTAAAAACAATGACAATAACTGATATTTACATAGTTTATAAAATTATAAACTAATGACAGTTCTAGTAGACTGTGAACCATACTTGTTTTACATGCATCCTAATTAATGATCTCTTCTTAGCTTTTATTCTATCCTACAAAGGATTTGAATTCTTTTACAAATAAAATCAAATAAATAAAGGAGGAAACCTGGAAAATAGGTGACAGAAATAGGAAAGAAACAATAAAATAGGAAGAGGTGTACAAAACTAAGAAATAGGTTATCTCTTTTCCAAAACTTAAGAATTTGAAGCCGGGAGTGTAATCCCAGTACTTGGGATACTGAAACAGGAGTATCGCAGATTCAAGAACAGCCTCAGCAAGTAGTGAAGACTCTCATCAACCTAGCAAGACCCTGTTTCAAAATAAAAATAAAATAGGGCTAGGGGTGTAGCTAGGAGGCAGAATGTCCCTGGGTTCAATTCCCAGTACCACATTAAAAAAAAAAAAAAAGAAAGAATTTGAGAAGTGTTGGATCATTGATTTATATTCAGGTGTTTAATTCCATTGTTCTCTTCAAGTTGCTCTAGTTTATTCAACAATATATTAAATTTTGAAGTTAAAATAATAGAATTCCAAAGGACTATAAGGCAAAAAAAAAATTGAAGTAAATAAAAACTATAGAAAAAGAACCAGAAGAAGGCAAGTAAACAATCAAATTTAAATGTTTTGAAATAAGAATGGTAGAAAATCCTCACTTAAAACAAAGAAATTACAGTACATTTCTACAATCTGTACTATTTTTGATAACTATTACAAAGCCAAAAATGAGAAGCAATGTTATAGCACTTTGGTTGACTCCTAGAGAAGAATTATTGCTTACATATAAGTAATCTTAAACTGCCACTATAGGAACGTTTCTATTTAAAGTTTTGATTAAAAAAATGAACCAAAAATGAGCCAAAAATGAACATAAAAACAGTCAGCCACAAAATTAAAACCTTAAGTAAGCTTTGATCAATGCCCATTTATCTCCACCGCAAGAATCAAATGATTATGCCCAAACTAAAGGTTATGCAATTTACCAAACCACATTCTCCCATGGGACACCTAGAGATTGTGATGTTTATGGCTCATGCTTTGCGTTGGCTTCACTTTCTAATGGGTAGGTGTTTGGGTATCTTGAAATAAATTCCAACTTATCTTTAAAAATTGCTCCTACTTTTGTAATAGACTAAAACAAACAAACAAAACACTACAGATGGGTGTGGCGGTGCATTCTTGTAATCCTAAAACTTGAGAGTCTAAGACAGGAGGATAGCAGGTTCGAGACTCGGCTATTTAGTGAGGCCCTCTACAACTTAGTGAGATCCCATTTCAAAATAAAGAATTAAAAGAAAATAGGACTGGAGGTGTAGCTTGGAGGTAGAATGCCCCTGGGTTCAATCCCCAATACCAGAAACAAAACAAAACAAAACAAACCCTGAAAGTTAATTTTCTTGAGATATTGGTTTTCCTGAGGACACATTACTTCCCCCCCCCCAAAAAAATCCCTTCAGTACCCCACAAGCTATGGGCGTGGTTTTTATATTGAATTTTCTCCATGCAAAGTAAAGCTAACGATAGTACAAGGAAGGGGGCAGGGATGGGGCTCAGTGGTGGAAACCCGTCCAGGAAAGGCAGGTGAGGCGGGAGGAAGGGGAAAAGGTAAACCGGGCGGGTCAGCGACAAGGAGAAGTGGACGTCGTCCACCGGGCGAAGGCGGCCGTCAGGGGCGGGCGCCCAGCTCTCACTGGCCAGAGGGCCCGGCGCCTCCCGCCCCGAAGGCTCAGGCCGCCGAGCTCTTCCTCAGGCCCGGCCCTCAGGGCTCGGCGCTGGGAGCCGCGGGGACCTGAGGAGCCAGCACGGCCGTGTGGGAAAGTGGCGGCCACCCGACGCCGATCCTGCCTATTGCCCTCGGGGCCCGCCCGGCCTGGCAGGATGCGCCCTACTTTCTGCGCCGGATCCGGGGCTACGAGGCGTGGCGAGGGCGCGCGGCCGTTCGGAGGCACCCCGCGCGCCACAGGGCGAGGGGCGTGGCCTTCGGGGAGGGGCCGGGGGCGCGGCGCGCGGCTGCGGGGGCGTGGCCTTCGGGGAGGGGCCGGGGGCGCGGCGCGCGGCTGCGGGGGCGTGGCCTTCGGGGAGGGGCCGGGGGCGCGGCGCGCGGCTGCGGAGGCAGGGCGGAGAGATGGAGGGCAGGGGTGTGGGGAGGGGCGTGGCCTCCGGGGCGGGGCGAGGAGCGTGGTGCGGAGGTGCGGGGCGGAGCGGCGCGGGAAAGTAAGGGGCGGGGCTGTGAGTGAGGGGCGTGGCGCTCTGTCTTAGAGATCAGTCTACGTGCCAGGGCTCTGAAAACAGATCTCTGATACCAGTGTAAGGACACGACAGGGACCAAGCCTGGGCCCTATCGTCCCACTATGAAAAATTGCCTTAATTGAAAGATTACCTTAATCCTGATCTCTGAACATCCTTGTGACACAGTCCAGTCTTTTCCACTCACTAGCTAGAGGTCCCTGGAGAAGTCATTGAATCTCTTAAATCTCAGTTTTTCTCATCTGTAAAATGGGAATGATGATAAAAGTATTTGCACCATAGGATATTCTTGTAAGAAATACAAAGTGCTTAATAAATATTAGATATTGTTATTGTCATTATTAAAAAGTTCTTTCCACATTGACAGGCCCTTTGGGGACAACAAACATTTTCCAGCCTGGAATAGCACAACTTTAAATAGCTACAGCCAATTGCTAGGATCTGAGCAAAATCATACCAGAGCATAAGAATCAAAGGTTGGCTTGTTCTCCTGAGCTTCACAGTAAATATTAATAAATTTCGGAACAGTATTGACATCCAATATAAAGTTATTGATAAGGTCCAGACTCCTTGCTGGGCATTTTCACAGGTTATGTCATTTACTCTTTAAACAATCTCATAAATTAGTTATTAATTTTTATCTCTTGGGGTTTTTTTGTTTTGTTTTGTTTTTTATTTTTGAGGTACTGGGAATTGAACTCAGGGGCATTCTACTTCCGAGCTACACCCCACCCCTATTTTTTATTCTTTATTTTGAAACAGGGTCTCCCTAAGTTGCGGAGGGCCTCACTAGGTAGCTGAGGCTGCCCAGGAACTCGGATCCTCTGGTCTCAGCTTCCTAAATGCTGGCATTACAAGCGTGCACCACCACACCCGGCATTTTTTATCTTTTGGATTAAAGAAATAGTCCAGAGAGGAAAAGCAACCTGTTCAAGATTACATAGTTGGGAATGGTAGAGATAGAATTCAACTCAAGTTTAGCTTCCATTTTTCCAACTCGGAATGATGTCACAGCAACCACTTAAGTAGAGGTCTGGAAGACACCCCGGATGTCACCTGTCTGTTGTCTTTTATTTCAACCCATGAGCAAACCCATTACTCCACATTTAAGTAAACTTTATGCACTTCTCACTATCCCCACCCTAATCTAAACCATACCCTCCTGGGAAGCCTCCAATAGCCTCTTCTCTCCAGTAGTCTCTCTCCTGTTGCTCACCTACCCAAATCCCATTCTTTATACTGAAGCCAGAAGGGTCTTCGAAAAAATGTGGATCAAATCATGTAACCCTCAACTTCCCTTTTTAAAACCCTTAAGGTCTTTCCATTGCTCTTAGCATAAAACTTAAACTTCCCCCTAACAACTATGAGACCCTGCCTGGCCTCCCTCTTTTTATTATGGCTGCATTTCATATGAGTGGATTTTCCTTGACAATAATGAATCTTCAGTTTCAGGGTCCATGCTTGTATGTGCCCTTGTAAGGCCCTGGGAAAAACAGCACTGTGTTCACATGGGCATGTGCTTCTGTAAACTTTGCAGAAGATATTTAACTATAATCCTTTAAGACTGATGTCTCTTTCCACCCCAACTATCCTTTTCTCATACTATGTTGGTGGCAATGGAGTATCTGAGAGATACATCAGAGGCAGAGTTGTGCATACATTTAATTTAGGTTTAGATAGATCTATTTATACGGTCCACAGACACTTCCATCAATGGTTAAGTCATTGCTATCCATCTCAATGTAGGAATGGCTTCCAGGAACATACTGCCCAACAAACCAATTCACCCTCCATGTGACTGAGGGCTCAGGGCCATAAATTATGTTAGCGCCTAGCATGAGAAATATGTATATGAAGATAGGAAATAAGATTTGAAAGATACAGAGTCAGCAGCTGGTACAGAAAATTCTTCCAGTCATCAGACTTATTAAACTAGAAGAGAGAATTTGGTTCTCATCAAAGCCCAGCCCAGTTAATGCAGAAATCCTTTCTTATCAGAAATCTTATCTGGCAGTATAACATGTATGACTATAAACACACTGAATGCTTTTTATTCCTTTTTAACAGGAATTGCATAGATTGGAAGATATCAGAGTCTTGTGTTCATAGAACATAAACATGAGATAGTACAATATACAGCTGGTATATTCATGACAAAAATAGTAACTTAACCTGGGCACGGTGGTGCATACATGTAATTCCAGTACTTTGGAGGCTGAGACAGGAGGATCACAGGTTCGAGGACAGCCTCAGCAAGTAGTGAGACTCTCATCAACCTAGTAAGACCCTTTTTCAAAATAAAAATAAAATAGGGCTGGATGTGTAGCTCAGAGGTAGAGTGCCTCTGGGTTCAATCTCCAGTACCACACACACAAAAAAGTAGTAATGCATTAAGATGAATAGATACATTTCAAATTAAAATAATGAAGTGAAAGCCGGGCGTGGTGGCGCACGCTTGTAATCCCAGCATTGGGAGGCTGAGACCAGAGGATCCGAGTTCGTGGCCAGCAGCGAGCCTCAGCTGCTTAGTGAGGCACTCCAAAACTTAGTGAGACCCGGTTTCAAAATAAAGAATAAAAAAACAGGGCTGGGGATGTAGCTCGAAGGTAGAACGCCTCTGAGTTCAATCCCCAGTACCGCAAAAAAAAATAAAATAAAATAATGAAGTGAGTCTTGGATCATTCAGCAGTTTACTTAATTAACAGGAATGAATCATATTGTTGTGGGATAACATGGTCCCACTCGTGGGTCCTTGGCCTCCGTGATAAAAAGAATTTTAACACGTGCCAGTCAGGAACAAAAGGTAGGAATTTATTTAGGAAAATAAGGAACTGGGGGAGAAAACAGGTGAGCAGACATCTTCCTGGCCAGACTCGAGCACGAGGGCAAGAGCAAGAGCGCGAGGAAAATACTATCTTTTATAAGCTTTTAAGAGGGGTGGGCACAGAAGCAGTCTGGACCTCCTCCTTCTTTAGGTATAGGTGGGCGATAGGTGGGCGTTCCAAGTTGGATCCTCCTCTTTCTCAGGTTTCAAGATGGGTCTGCCCTTGGCTGTGAATCTCAGGTGTCCTTGGCCCTGAATCTTAGGTGGGGGCAGGGCTTCAGGGGATTAAAAAGGTGTGGCCCACTTAGACTTTTCTCCTAAGATTTTGAGCACACCCTATAGCATGGGGTCAACTAGAACTCTCCAGATTTTAAAACTATATTTTTCCTTTCCCTCCCAATGTCTCCTTCCTACCTACTTATTTCTTCTATCCTACATCAATATAAATGCATTGGGAAAAATTTAAATCTATTACTGACCTGGATGAAAAAATTATAGAACTCATAATGCAGCATGACAATTGGATGTTGCCGGAGCCAACTGGCAATATTGAACGAACCTGAAGGAGGAAAGTGAGGATTGAGAGAAAGAGACAAACAACAAAGATATCGGGAGGGATCACAGTAAATACTGTGTCACCGAGTTTATTTCGAGTGCAGCTTATATACAGTTCTAAGGTTAATTATTTTGCAATGCATCAAGAATCACATGCTTCTTTTCTTGAAACTTGATCTCAGCAAAGTCCTTGAGCTATAATCCTTCAACTTCCAAATTAGCAAAAAGCATACCTATCTAAATTGCCATATGCCTCGTGCATCCTGTAACCACCCTATGTCATTGTCAGAGCCCGGGTGACCACCCTAGGTAAGATCACTGGTGACCACCCTATGCTAATGTAAGATCGCTGGAGAGCCCGGGAGCCCACACCCTAGGACAGATTAATCCTAAATGGGCGCTACTGCAAGGACAGGTCATTAGGAACAAAGAGCTAGCTTTCTCAAAGACTAGCTTCCCACAGGATGTTGACCATAAACTGGCTAATTTGCTGCCATCTCAAAGAATATTTAAAATTAGTCTCTATACAATGAAACTTAGAGCTCATATATGAAAGAAACTTAGAGATTTTCCCCAAATTGATAATAATCCTAAAAATCTACATGGCATTAAATGTTACAATTTAAAAATGGTTTACAATATCCACACAAGAAAATGAATCAATTTTGTAGAAGGGTTGAATTATCTTCCTAGTTTCTTTGTAGAAAATAATACAATAAAATCATTGTCTTATGACTAGATGTTCAGAGAATGTACAGCCAAGGATGTAGAGAAAATTGTTATACAGCCATATCATACAGATAAGTAATACAAATATTATGCTATGTTTCTAGATTTTATGATATTTGTTAGAGTTTTAAATTTGTTATTTCTTTTCTCATTCTAAAAAATCCCTTCCTAATTCTGTATTTGTGACTTCATATTCTATCTCTTAAAGGCTGCTTTAAATTGAGTAAGCTTCAGGTCCCATATACTTGGAACTGCCTGTGCCTAACCTCTTACTCTTTCTCCCTGGGCTCCAGCCATGCTGTATACCTTCTGTGCTCATGGCTTGGTAAGTGCTTGGCACATATTAGTATCAGAAACACATTTCTTAATGAATGACTCAAAAACTGGAATGCTAGAATTTTAGCTGCCTGAATGTTGACTGTTTTATTTGTTGCTACATTCCCACATCCCAAATAGTGCCTTGAACATAGCAGGAACAAAAATTTTTTTTTATTTTAATTTTAATTTTTGTGTGTGTGTGTGTGTGTGTGTGTGTGTGTGTGTGTGTGTGTGTGTGGTACTGGGGATTGAACTCAGGGGCATTCTACCTCTGAGTTATACCCCCAGCCCTATTTTTTATTCTTTATTTGAAACCGGTCTCATTAAGTTGCAGAGTGCCTCACTAGGTAGCTGAGGCTGGCCACAAACCCGGATCCTCCGGTCTCAGCTTCCCAAATGCTGGGATTACAAGCGTGCACCACCATGCCCAGCTTTTTAAAAATTTTTAATTGGTGCATTGTAATCATACATCTTTATTAGGTACAAGCTGGTATAAGTAAAGGCATACATGCACACATTTCTCATTTAATCCTTCCCTGATTCCAGCCCCACTCCCTCCTCCTCCCTCCTTCTCAAGGTCAGTTTAATGATTGACTTTGATATGTTCATGAAAGTACATCATGCTCATTAGGGTGTCCCCCCTTCCCCCATCACCTTCCGTTAAGTCAAATGCTTTGTTCACCTAAGGATTCTCCTTCTTCATCTGGAGTCCCTTTTATGTCCCATTTTCTCTCTAACTTCCACATATTAGGGAAAACATACGATTTTTTACTTTTTGTGACTGACTAATCTCACTTAACATAATGTTTTCCAGTTCCATCCATTTCCCCTACAAATAATATATTTTGTTCTTCTTTATGACTGAGTAAAATTCCATTGTGTACATATCCCATAGTTTTGTAATCCATTCATCTGTTGATGGACATCTTGGCTGGTTCCATAGTTTGGCAATTGTAAACTGTGCAGCTATAAACATAGATACACTTGCGTTGGTCTGATAGTTTGGTTTCCATTCTTTTGAGTAGATAATCAGAAGTGATATCACTGGATCATATGGTAGGTTCATTCTCATTCGTCTAAGGATCCTCCATATTGTTTTTCAAAGTGGTTGCACTAATTTGCAATCCCACCAACAATGTATTAGGGTTCCCACTTCTCCACACCCTTGCCAGCATTTGTTGTTGTTTGTGTTCTTGATGATTGCCATTCTGATTGGAGTTAGATGAAATCTCAAGGTAGTTTTGATTTGCATCTCTCTGATTGCTAATGATGTTGAACATTTCCTCATACATTTATTGGCCATTTGTATTTGTTCTTTTGTGAAGTGTCTATTTAGATTCTTTGCCCATTTTTTAATTGGGTTATTTGTTTTCTTAGCTGTTATTTTCTTGAGTTCTCTGTATATCCTAGATATTAGTCCTCTATCAGAAGAGTAGCTGGCAAAAATTTTCTCCCACTCTGTGGGCTCTCTGTTGAGGTTCTTGATAGTTTCCTTTGCTGCACAGAAGCTCTTTAGTTTAATGCAATCCCATGTATTGATGTTCCTTTGAGTTGCTTGTGCTTTTGGGGTCTTGTTGAGAAAGTTTTTACCTGTGCCTATGTGTTGAAGTGTTGGGCCTATACCCTCACTCAATGGTATTATTTAGGTCCAAAGCATCTTTACTGACCTTTTTTTAAGAAGATCTGTCTAGTGATGTGAGAGGAGTATTGAAGTCTCCCAGTATTAGTGTATTGGGATCTATGTGTGACTTTATTTATTTATTTATTTATTTATTTATTTATTTATTTATTTTTTGCGGTACTAGGGATTGAACTCAGGGGTGTTCTACCTCCGAGCTACACCCCCAGCCCTATTTTTTATTCTTTATTTTGAAACCGAGTCTCACTAAGTTTCGGAGTGCCTCACTAGGAAGCTGAGGCTGGCCGAGAACCCGGGTCCTCGGGTCTCAGCCTCCCGAATGCTGGGATTACAAGCGTGCGCCACCACGCCCGGCTATGTGTGACTTTATATCATGCAGAGTTTGTTTTATGAAAGTGGTTGCACCTATGTTTGGGGCATAGATGTTGATAATTGTTATTTCCTTTTGCTGGATTGTTCCTTTTACTAGTAAAAGGTGACCTGCTTTGTCTCTTTTGATGAGCTTAGGCTTGAAATCTAATTTATCCGATATCATAGGTGCTACTCCTGCTTGTCTTCCAGTTCCATTGGCATGGATTACCTTACTCCAACCCTTTGCCCTTAGTTTGTGGGAATCTTTGCTTGTAAGGTGTGTTTCTTGCAGGCAGCATATAGATGAATTCTGAATTTTGATCCATTTTGGCACCTTGTGCCTTTTTATTGGGGAGTTGAGACCATTTATATTCAGTGTGATTATTGAGAGATGATTTTTAATTCCTAACATTTTGAGTTTTGACTTCTGTTTGCGATAGTGTTTGTTCTTCTTTGCTTAGTTGTTTGCTTCCTGGAAATTATTGTTTCTCTGGTTCTGATGTTTACTTGTTAGTTCTTCTTTGTAGTTAATCTCTTTGAGTATTTCTCTAGTGCTGGTTTGGAACACATAAATGCTTTCAGTTTCTGTTTGTCATGGAAGGTTTTTATATCCCAGTCAATTTTGAGAGAGAGTTTTTCTGGGTAGGAGAATCTTGGCTGCAAGTTACTTTCCTTCAGAATTTGGAATATGTTACTCCGGTCCCTCCTGGCTTTCATGACTTGGTTTGGGAGGTCTGGAGTGATTCTACTTGGTTTGCCTCTAAATGTCACTTGGCCTTTTACTTTTGTTGCCTTTAGAATTCTTTCCTTAGCTTCTACATTAGTCAGCTTGATTATTATGTGGTGGGTGAACCTCTTCTTTGGTCTTGTCTAGAGGGGGTTCTATATGTTTCCTGCACTTGTGTGTCTACTTCTCTTTCTATGTTTGGAAAATTCTCTGATATTACTTCTTTGAAAAGGTTGTCTATTCCATTAGTTTCAACTTCTAATCCCTCTTCTATGCCTATTATTCTTAGATTAGCTCTTTTAAAATTGGCCCAGATCTCATTGATGTCAGATTCATACTGTCGAATATTTTTTCTAGATTATGTATAATGGATTCATTTTTGGAATGGCCATCTTCTAGGAGTGATATTCTGTTTTCCATGTGGTATAATCTACTGTTTATAGTTTGTGTTGATGCCTTCGCTTCTATTATTGCATCTTTCGCATCCTTCACTTCCCTCAAGGCTTCTCTATGATACCTGCTCAGGGTGTCAGATTCTTTGCTTATTTGTTCCTTTATTTCTTTCCAGCTCTCTCTGCATTCTTTCTGGAAGTGTTGTATCATTTGTACTATTAAAGATCTGAATTGTTCTGGTAAGCTCTGCCATTCAGTGTCGTTGATATCTGTTATTGTGGGGTTGTGTTGACTCATTGTTTCTTTGGTATTTTTCCTTCCCATGGTTTCCCTGTTCTTAAATTTATATCTTTGCTGTTCTTGCGCACTTTCTCTGAATTTATTGGTTTCTTATTTTTATTTTCTCTCTGTGAATGGTATCTTGTACTGAGTTACAATTACTCTGGTACTTCTTCTGCCTGCTTTATTGGTGCCTTTGGTGGGTTTCAGGTGTTGACTTCTAGGGTCTAGCAAAAGCTAACAAAGCATCCAATCTTTTCTGCTGCTTTGCTTCTCTCTTCTCCCATCAAGAAGTTGCTCCTGTGGCAGTTTTGATTCAAGCTCTGCAGTGCAGTTGATTGCTGCTCCGGCTCTGTAGGGAGAGGTGAGCTGACGTGGCCCCACAGGGGCTTAAGCTGGTCGTACCTCATGTTCCGGTCACTGTCGAAGGTGCCGTGATATGCCGCCTGGTTAGGATGTGGAGTTCAGGAGTCGCTCACTCCACCTTTGGTCACTGGGAATGCAGAAGGTCGTTATATATTTCTTTGTCAGTAGACCCCACGCTGGGGGCTGGCTCAATGGTGGCCGCCACTCAGCGGCGTGGCACCATGGCTGCACAGACGGGCTTCTTTTCTTTCTTTCTCTCTCTCTCTCTTTTTTTTTTTTTTTTTTTTTTTTTTTT
>PVLC010005076.1:19814-30345 GCA_004027655.1 Graphiurus murinus | reverse complement strand
TTAGAAGACCCAACAAAGTCAGCTAAAAAACTTATAGAACTGATCAACAAATTCAGCAAAGTGTCTGGATACAAAATCAATCTTAAAAAACCAGAAGCTTTCCTGTATGCCAACCATAAATCCACTGAAAAAGAAATCCAGAAAGCAATTCCACTCACAGTAGCATCCCAAAAATAAAATACTTAGGGATAAAACCTAACCAAAGAAGTAAAAGACCTCTATAAGGAAAATTACAAAAAGCTGAAAAAAGAACTCAAAGAGACCTTAGAAGATGGAAAAATCTTCCATGCTCTTAGATAGGCAGAATAAATATCAAAATGGCCATCCTCCCAAAAGTGATCTATAGATTCAATGCAATACCCATGAAATTACCAAGGTCACTCTTCACAGACATAGAAAAATCAGTCCTTAAATTCATTTGGAACAACAAAAAGCCCAGGATAGCCAACGTAGTTCTTAGCAACAAGAACCATGCAGGAAGTATCACAATACCTGACTTCAAACTCTACTACAAAGCCACAGTAATAAAACCAGTATGGTATTGGCATAAAAACAGACACATAGACCAATGAAGCAGAATAGAAGATTCAGAAACAGACCCACATGCTTACAGGCAATTGATTTTTGACAAAGGAGCCAAAAACATACACTGGAAAAAAGATAGCCTCTTTAACAAATGGTGTTGGCAAAACTGGTTAACCATATGCAGGAAAATGGAAAAACCCCACTTTCTCACCCTGCACAAGAGTCAACTCAAGGTGGATCAAAGACCTGGAAGTTAGGCCAGAGACCTTGCAGCTACTTGAAGAGGGCATATGACCAACACTTCAACACATAGGCACAGGTAAAAACTTTCTCAACAAGACCCCAAAAGCACAAGCAACTCAAAGGAACATCAATACATGGGATTGCATTCAACTGAAGAGCTTCTGTGCAGCAAAGGAAACTATCAAGAGATATCAACAGAGAGCCCACAGAGTGGGAGAAAATTTTTGCCAGCTACTCTTCTGAAAGAGGTCTAATATCTAGGATATACAGAGAACTCAAGAAAATAACAGCTAAGAAAACAAATAACCCAATCAAAAAATGGGCAAAGAATCTAAATAGACACCTCACAAAAGAAGAAATACAAATGGCCAATAAATGTATGAGGAAATGTTCTACATCATTAGCAATCAGAGAGATGCAAATCAAAACTACCTTGAGATTTCATCTAACTCCAATCAGAATGGCAATCATAAAAAACAGGAACAACAACAAATGCTGGCAAGGGTGTGGAGAAGTGGGAACCCTAATATATTGTTGATGCAACTGCAGATTAGTGCAACCACTTTGGAGGATCCTCAGATGAATGGGAATGAACCTTACCATAGATCCAGCAATACCACTTCTGGGTATCTACTCAAAAGAATGGAAACCATACTACCAGAGAGACGTACATGTATCTATGTTTATAGCTGCACAATTTACAATAGCCAAACTATGGAATAGCCAAGATGTCCATCAACAGATGAATGGATCACAAAATTATGGGATATGTACACAATGGAATTTTACTTAGCCATAAAGAAGAACAAAATCATGTTCTTTGCAGGGAAATGGATGCAACGGGAAAACATTGTGTTAAGTGAGATTAGTCAGTCACAAAGAGTAAAAAAGCATATGTTCTCCCTAGTATGCGGATGCTAGGGAGAAGATGGGGCTTAAGAGGGACTCCAGACGAAAAAGGAGAAACCCTACAGAAGCAAAGAAGTTGACTTAACTGAAGGTGATGGATGGGGGTGGGGCACTCTAATGAACATGATGTACTTTCACAAACATATCAAAGTCAATCACTAAACTAAACTTGAGAAGGAGGGAGGGTGAGGGAGTGGGGTGAGAATTGGAGAAGGGGTTAAATGAGAAATGTGTGCATATATGGCTTTATCAGCTTGTACCTAACAAACATATTATTAAAATGCACCAATTAATATAAAAAATTAAAAAAATAAAAATTTAGATATTCTTCTCTCACTTTCTCCTAGGATTTTCTTTATACATTTTCTCTATTTTACTTCCTCTTTTAAGAATGTTAAATTTTTTTCTTTTTCTCTCTTTTTTTTCTGTACTGGGGATTAGACCCAGAGACATTCTACCTTGTAGCTACACTCCCAGACCTTTCCTTTAAACTTATTTTTTATTTTCAAACAGGGTCTTGATAAGTTTCTGAGGCTGGCTTCAAACCTGTGATCTTCCTGTCTCAGTCTCCCAAGTACTGGGATTACAGGTGTGCACCATCTCACTCAGGTTAAAAAAAAAATCTTATTTTCTAACTAGGTAATTTTTATTCATGAGACAAAATGTAAAAGCCACAAAAGAACATATACAGTTGTCCTTCAATATCTCAGGGGCAAGGGTTGGCTCCAGAACCCCTGTGGATACCAAAACTCAAGGATGCCCAAACCCCTTATATAATGTTGTAGTATTTTTATGTAAACCATGCAATCCTCCTATGTGCTTTAAATAATCTCTAGATTACTTATAATACCTTCTACAACATAACAGCTATGTAAATAGTTATTATACCATATTGCTTATGCAAAATGATAAGGAAAAATGACTGTATTTCTTCAGTACAGATACAATCTTTTTCCCCAAATGCAACATTTTTTTTTTTTTTTTGTATGGTTCTGGGGATTGGACCCAGAGGCATTCTACCTCTGAGCTACACCCCCAGCCCTGTTTTATTCTTTATTTTGAAACAGGGTCTCACTAAGTTGCAGAATGCCTCACTAGGTAGCTGAGGCTGGCCAGGAACCCAGATCCTCCCGTCTCAGCCTCCCGAATGCTGGGATTACAAGCGTGCGCCACCATGCCTGGTTTAAATGCAATATTTTCAATCTGTATGTTAGTTGAATTCATGAATGTGGAATCTACAGATGCAGAGAACCAAGGATAGTTAAAAGTTATCAGCTTGTACCTAACAAACATGTATGATTAAAATGCACCAATTAATATAAAAATTTTAAAAATAAAAAATTTATTTTTAAAAATTAATTGGTGCATTTTACCCCACCCTACCCTACTCTATCCCAACACTCAATTCCTCTTCCCTGGGAAAACACTGAGAACAAATCCCAGTTTTCCCTTCTGATTCTGGTCAAGACATAACACCTGATTAGATATGCAGATCTTTAACTCCTCTCTTCCTCTGTCCCTCTTTATAAGAGAGATAATTATTAGCATTACTTCTCCAGCAAAAATAGTATTATAGAGGGCTGGGGATATAGGTCAGTGGTAAAGCACTTGCTATCATGCACAAGGCTCTGGGTTTAATCCCAATAATAATAATAATAATAATAATAATAATAATAATAATAATAATACAGAAACATTTTAATTTTCATGCCAAACTGATTACAAATGAAAAGACTAAGTCTGTGTCCTCCACTCAAGCTCTATCCATCCTGCTAGAGGGAGGCAGATGAGAAGAGAGCAGTGGCAGATGAAGCATAAACAGGTCCTGCTGGGACTCCAGGACTGCTATGCCAGTGGTCTGGGAACATCCTCTCCTAACTCCCAGAAAAACATTCAGGGTATATTTTCTCAATTTTAGGATTTTTCTCTTACACATCTTTTTGTCAAACTTTTAGCACTAGCTAAAAGTACATGCTGGCAAGAACACAACTGGGCACTCACCATCACAGTGATGTTAGGGGAGGTGGTAGACATGATGACTCTGGCTTTGAGGAGCTGAAACCATGACCAAACTGGTTTCTACAGTGGGGGAGTGTCTTTGCCCTCAGAAATCAGGCTGGTGTGCCTTATTGTCATAGGTGACTGTAGCTCTTTTACATCTTGTAGACCCACCAAGACTTGTGGTTCCCAGGATCCCAGGAAGAGAGAGGGAAAGCACCTGACTTTCTTATTATTATTAATGGTGCATTGTGATCTTACATCTTTGTTAGGTACAAGCTGGTAAAGGCATACATGCACACATCTCTCATTTAACCCTTCCCCAATTCCCATCCCATTTCTCCCCCCTCCCTCCTTCTCAAGTTCAGTTTAGTGATTGACTTTGATATTTGTGAAAGTACAACATGTAGATTAGGGTGTTTCCCTCCCTCCCATCACCTTCAGTTAAGTCACGTTCTTTGCTTATCTAAGGTTTCTCCTTCTTCGTCTAGAGTCCCTCTTATGACCCATCTTCTCCCTAGCTTCCGCATATTAGGGAGAACATACGACTTTTTACTTTTTGTGACTGACTAATCTCACGTAGCATAATGTTTTCCTGTTCCATCCATTTCCCTGCAAATGACATGATTTTGTTCTTCTTTATGGCTGAGTAAAATTCCATTGTGTACATATCCCATAATTTTGTAATCCATTCATATGTTGATGGGCATCTTGGCTGTTTCCATAGTTTGGCAATTGTAAATTGTGCAGCTATAAACATAGATACACATGCACCAGTCTGATAGTTTGGTTTCTGTTCTTTTGGGTATATATCCAGAAGTGGTATTGCTGGATCATATGGTAGGTTCATTCCCATTCATCTGAGGATCCTCCATACTGTTTTCCAAAGTGGTTGCACTAATTTGCAATCCCACCAACAATGTATTAGGGTTCCCACTTCTCCACACCCTTGCCAGCATTTGTTGTTGTTTGTGTTTTTGATGATTGCCATTCTAAATGGGGGTGATTTGCATCTCTCTGATTGCTAATGATGTTGAACATCTCCTCATACATTTATTGGCCATTTGTATTTCTTCTTTTGTGAAGTGTCTATTTAGTTCCTTTTCCCATTTTTTGATTGGGTTATTTGTTTTCTTAGCTGTGAGTTTCTTGAGTTCTCTGTATAGTCTAGATATTAGTCCTCTATCAGAGAAGTATCTGGCAAAAATTTTCTCCCATTCTGTGGGTTCTCAGTTGATATCTCTTGATAGTTTCCTTTGCTGCACAGAAGCTCTTCAGTTGAATGCAATCCCATGTATTGATGTTCCTTTGAGTTGCTTGAGCTTTTGGGGTCTTGTTGAGAAAGTTTTTACCTGTGCCTATCTCTTCAAGTAGCTGCAAGGTCTTTGGCCTGACTTCCAGGTCTTTGATCCACCTTGAGTTGACTCTTGTGCAAGGTGAGAAAGTGGGATTTATTTCCATTTTCCTGCATATGGTTAACCAGTTTTGCCAACACCATTTGTTGAAGAGGCTATCTTTTTTCCAGTGTATGTATTTGGTTCCTTTGTCAAAAATCAAGTGCCTGTAAGCACGTGGGTCTGTTTCTGAATCTTCTATTCTGCTTCATTGGTCTATGTGTCTGTTTTTATGCCAATACCATACTGGTTTTATTACTGTGGCTTTGTAGTAGAGTTTGAAGTCAGGTATTGTGATACCTCCTGCATGGTTCTTGTTACTAAGAACTACTTTGGCTATCCTGGGGCTTTTTGTTGTTCCAAATGAATTTTTTTTTTTTTTTGCGGTACTGGGGATTGAACTCAGGGGCATTCTACCTCCGAGCTATACCCCCAGCTCTATTTTTTATTTTTTATTTTGAAACCGGTCTCCCTAAGTTGCGGAGGGCCTCACTAGGTAGCTGAGGCTAGGCCACGAACCCGGATCCTCTGGTCTCAGCCTCCCAAATGCTGAGATCACAAGCGTGCGCCACCACACCGGGCTGGTTCCAAATGAATTTGAGGACTGATTTTTCTATGTCTGTCAGGAGTGACCTTGGTAATTTCATGGGTATTGTATTGAATCTGTAGATCACTTTTGGGAGGATGGCCATTTTGATATTTATTCTGCCTATCCAAGAGCATGGAAGATTTTTCCATCTTCTAAGGTCTTCTTTGAGCTCTTTTTTCAACTTTTTATAGTTTTCCTTATAGAGGTCTTTTACCTCCTTGGTTAGGTTTATCCCTAAGTATTTTATTTTTTGGGGTGCTATTGCAAGTGGAATTGCTTTCTGGATTTCTTTTTCAGTGGATTTATGGTTGGCATACAAGAAAGCTTGTGATTTTTTAAGGTTGATTTTGTATCCAGACACTTTGCTGAATTTGTTGATCAGTTCTATAAGCTTTTTAGTTGACTTTGTTGGATCTTCTAAGCATAGTATCATGTCATCTGCAAGAAGGGATAGTTTTAGTTCTTCTTTTCCCATTTTTACCCCTTTGATTTCCTTCTCTTGCCTTATTCCTCTGGTTAGAGTCTCAAGTACTATGTTGAACAGAAGTAGTGATAATGGACATCCTTGTCTTGTTCCTGTTTTTAGTGGGAATTTTTGCAGGTTTTCCTCACTTAATATGATGTTGACTGTGGGCTTATTGTATATTGCCTTTATGATGTTGATGTATGTTCCTTCTATTCTGATTCTTTTAGCATGAATGAGTATTGGATTTTATCAAGTGCTTTTCCAGCATCTATTGAAATGATCATGCTATTTTTGTCTTTGGTTCTGTTTATGTGATGAATTACATGGGTCGTTTTCCATATGTTGAACCAGTCTTGCGTTCCTGGGGTGAACTCAACTTGGTCATGGTGTATAATTTTCTTGATGTGGTTTTGAATGTGCATTGCTAGTATTTTGTTTAGCAGTTTAGCACCTGACTTTTGTTCATGGGAGCCACTGGCCTTCCTGGTCTGTCCCCTTTACTGCATGAAGTGGCTATCTAGTGCAGGTTCTTCCCTGACAGTGGTCAAGGGGGCTTCTTGTATGGGGTCCAGAGGAGTCTTTATGGAGTCATGAAATTCCATGGGATGGAGAAGTCAGAGATCTGCAACAGAAAGTTCAAGGCACCTCACCATCTCTTGGCATCAGGAGAAAGATACTTGGGCCTTGAAGGCTGTGTTCTGGGTAGCACCCCTGCTCCACATCACCTTGCTTTTCTATGAATAGGAACTTTGGGTTTGGGAACCAAGCTCTCTCAGCTTATGGGATCACAGGAAGGCCCAGATGCCCAGCTCTGGATTTCTGAATCTCCTGGCACCGTGAGAAACCCTTTGGGTAAGCCCCTACCTCTTGGGGTAAAGACATGGTTGGGTCTCAGCTGGCCAATTCTCTGGCAATCCAAAAATGTCATTTGGGGACAATTCAGTCTGTCCTTCCCCAGGATAGAAGAGGTTGTATTGTAATACAAACCTCTCCTGAGGTTCCTGGAACTGCCTCCTTCTCTCTCTTGGCTGGTGTCTCCAGGCATTCAGGGCACCCCTTTATTTTTGGACTTAGAGAAAACACCACAGTGAAGGGCATAGGGCCTAGCTTTCTGAGCAGCCACCAGGGGCTCAAGTAGCATAACACATACATTCAGGAGTTAGTAGTTAGTATCCCTTGTGGTGGATCTTTACCAACCAGAAATGAGAGACAGGAACAATCTGGTCAGGTAAATTTCCTCTCCTTTCTCTCTCCCCAGTGTGCAGTTCCTCCTTCCACTCCTGCAGAGAAATCTTAGCAGGTAAGCCAGCTGCAGAAAGACCCTCAGGGTCTCTTCAAGGTTTCTTCTGCCATGGTAGCCAGCTTGGTGACATCATGCCTGACCTGGCCTAGCCGGAGCTTTGGCTCCCACTCCCTGTTCTCCTGCCTCTGAGTTTGCATCTCCAAATGCATTGTAAGTTACTCAATACTTGTCTGAGTCAGGCTAAGAAAGTGGGCATACTCCATGTGCGCCACAGCCAGAACAGCCGACATTGATATGTTATCTCCTTGCTGAATCTTTTCAATAATCCCTGTAATGTTGGTGCTATTGTTATCCCCATTTCGTGGTAAAGAAATTGAGGCTCACAGAGGTCAAGTCACTTGCCAAAGGCCACATGGCAGTAGAGCTGGGCTCATACCCAGGATCCAGTGTAATTCTAAAGCCAGTCTGGCAAGCATGGTGCCCAGAGACTCCTATGTAGGCCACGACCTACTTATCCTAGCACCTGAGATTGTAATTATGCACTGTGCAGCTGGTCCCAGAAGGGGCCTGCAGGGCCCATACTTCAGCCTTGCAGCCTCTGCCCCGGCCAGTGGGGGACCTGACAGAGGGACCAGGAAAACTGGAAACTATGGGGTGGGGTGCCAGGGAAAAGTAATGCAAAGCCTTACCAGATCCTTTCTCAGCCTGAGATCCAGGGTTGGCTATCCTGCAGCTTTCATTCCAGGATCCTTGAGAGAAACTTTGACAATGGTTATGGGCTGGAGGGACCTTTGACTTGTACAGTCCCTGACTTCTTCAGTTTGGTAGTAGGATCTGGCCAAGTCACTGAGAATGGAGTTAATGAGAGCAGCAAGCAACTCACATTGGAAAATGCAGTTTTTTTTTTGTTTTTTTTTTTTGTTTGTTTGTTTTTGCAGTACTGGGGATTGAACTCAGGGGCATTCTACCTCCGAGCTACACCCCCAGTCCTATTTTTATTCTTTATTTTGAAACCGAGTCTCACTAAGTTGCGGAGTGCCTCATTAGGTAGCTGAGGCTGGCCGCGAACCCGGATCCTCCGGTCTCAGCCTCCCGAATGCTGGGATTACAAGCGTGCGCCACCACGCCCGGCGCAGTTTTTTTTAAAAGGTGTCAGTGCTCTGAACAAACCAAGTAAGAAGGGAAAGAGACCACTAGGGTATGGGGACCTCAGTACCTGCTGGTTTCAGAAGCCAAGAAAGGTCACATGCCAATAGGATTGCAGAGATTATAAAGATTTAAAATATAACAATAGTGGTTAGTATGAAATTTACTAATTTAATTGTATCCCTTTCTGAGGGCTTGTTCTGTGCTTAACCTATAAAGTACACACACACACACACACACACACACACACACACACACACACACTTATATACCTCCTTTGGGGCAGATACTCCACCTGAGGCTCCAGTCCCCTTCCCAACTTCCTACCCAATCTTTTGAATCTAAATAAAGGCAAATGCTCACTTTCCAAGTTCTCTTGCTTCTAGAATGCTCATGTGACCCACTTCTAGCAAATGAGATCAAAGCAGAAATGCACTGTTAGGAAAGCCTTAATGTTACTGAAAATGTTACTGATACTTCCTGTTTACTCTTACTTTCTCTCCCTTTCTTCTGCCTTGGCAGAAGATGTGATGTCTGGAGCTACAATAACCAGCTGGCAAAAATCAGATGAAGGCCAAAAAAATTAAAGAGATTTGAAATCATTGAGTCACAGAGTCAGCAAGAGTATCTGCTGATTAGTTGAGACTGGTGACCCCATTTGTAATGAGGCACTCTACTACTTGTGGGCAAACACAGTCCTACCTGACTCCCCATTTACTCTTCATGACACAATATGAAATGTGTATTCTTTAGTTGTCCCAATAAACATTTACTGAGTGCCAACTGTATGCCCAATTCTGATTTAGGCACAAGCCCCAAACCAAAGATTCAAAGGCCCCATTTTCCTGGAGCTGATATAGTAGTAGTTGGAAGCAAAAAATAATCAAACTGGTGTTATGATAAAAATAAATAGACAGCTGGGCATGGTGATACACACCTGTAATCCTGGTACTTGGGAGGCTGAGACAAGAGAACCATAGGTTCAAGGCCAGCTTCAGCAATTTAGTAAGGCCCTTAGCAACTTAGGGAGATCCTGTTTAGAAATAAAATAGGGCTAGGAGTATGGTTCAGAGGTAGAATGCCACTAGGTTCAATCTCTAGTACCACAAAACAAAAATCAATCAATCAATCAGATAATATTCTCATGTAGGGCTTTAAAAATTCATCCTGTTCACATGAACCAAGAACTACAAGCCAAGAATTACTATAGGGATCACCAATAAATATCTGGAGTAACTGGGATAACAAAATCAATTCATATTGGGAGCACCTTCCTTCCATCCAGGATGCACAAGATCCCCAAAGATAAAGCTCCTCTAGGATAAACTCGTAATCCAAAATGACAAAACTCACAAGGCAACCATCACCATAAGTGAGAGTCAGCAGATGCCACTCACAGCAGGATTAGACCTGTCTTCCCTAAAGAACTTCAGATGAAGGCAATTAAAAAGTATTTTGAAAAGAATTAAGGGCATTCAAGAAGAAATAAAAAAAACACAAGAAAGACGCTACTTAAAAAAAAGATTTGGAATAGAATTTATAAAAGTAAAAATTATTGTCAATGTTTATAAATTACAGATAAAACAGTGTATATTTATTATGGCCTCAGAAGACAGAGCTAGAGCAGTGGGGTCACATGGGGCAGGCTGGGACTTGGCAGAAAGAAGCTAAGAATTCTTCCAACCACTGCGAACACAGTCAGTGGAGAGTAGAAGCATGGCCCAGGTGATCAGGAAGAATTAAGAAGAGGCTCCACTGGCTGGGGGTGGGGGTGGGGGTGAACCTGGGGGCTCCTTTAAAGTGTCAGAACTACTGGGCAGGAAAAGGGAAAAGGGATGCTATACTAGGAGTCTGGACAGGACATCTGGCTTCTTTTTGGGGGGGGGGTACTGGGGATGGAACCCAGGGGCATTCTACCTCTGAGCTACATCCCCAGTCCTATTTTTTATTCTTTATTTTGAAACAGGGTCTCACCTCATGGGGGTAGGGGAAGAGAGAATAGGGAGAAGGAGGAGGAG
>PVLC010005076.1:0-12716 GCA_004027655.1 Graphiurus murinus | reverse complement strand
ATACTGTTCTTTTTCTGTTTTAGGGTTCCATCAAGGAGATTGCCCTTCGTTTAATTATCACATCTCCTTAGGCTCCTCTTGTTTGTGACAGTTTCTCAGAACTGGTCAGGTATTTTATAGAGTGTCCCTCAATTGAGATTTGTCTGGTGTTTAGCTCATGACTACACCGAGGTTATAGGTTGTGGGGAGGAAGGTCACAGAGGAAAAGTGCCATTTTCATTGAGCATATATATTATCCGTGTGATTGGACTACTGGTGTTGACCTAGTCCACCGGCTGAAGTTATCAGGTTTATCAGGTTACTCTGCTGCAAAGTTACTGTAAAGTTTCTTCACTGTAAAGTTACTCCCCCCACTTTCCTCTTTCAATGCACTATTGGAAAGGAAGTCACTATTCAGGGCCCACATTTAAAGATCAGGGACTTATGTTCCCTTCCTTGAGAACAACCGACTTACATTTTTGTAATTCAGCATGGGAGATTTGGTCAGTTTTTTATAACACTATTAACTTATGGATATTTATTTTATAATTGCAGTTGCAACCCAGTATTACTTTACTTATTTTCTAGCTTTGGCAATTGGGAGTTAAGTTGGTCCATGTCCTTTGACATACTGTGTGTGTGTGTGTGTGTGTGTGTAGCATTCCTTTATTTTCTGGCACTATAAGATGTTCCAAGGCTCATCTTGTGTATTTTCTGCCCCACTTCTCCCAGAAGACCTGGCTCCTTTATTGGAGAATGGTATTAGAAATCAAGATCTGGGTGCTAGGTATCCTTGCTATGAAGTATCCCTGCTTCCAGGCCCTTTCAAGTTGACAGAGCAAGAAATATAAATATAAATATATATATATGTACATATATATATACTAATTCATGTCTATGCTATTTTATACATGCCTATAAATATTTCTATATGTAATCTTCTACATCTCTAGTAAGCTAAGCATGAATTCATGCTGGTATCTCCAATTCCAATCCATTGCCACATGGATCATTCTAGCTTCTTCCATGGGAGTAATTTTTATCATAAGTAATATTGCTTAGTAACACTGCAGACATATATTTATCTGTTTTCAGGAAACAGCTTGGTCAAATTCACATGCCAAAGGGGAAACCCTGTACCCACACTTTTTAGTGTGGCTCCCCACTGCTCTGAGGACAAGTAAAAAACTCCTTGGCCTACAAGGCTCTGCAGTGACCTGGCCTACTGATAAATGCAGTCGTATCTACCAGATTCCTTACACATTACCACACTCCAGGACAGTCACATCCATTTCCTTTAACCCTCATTCTTACCAGACTCCCTTCAATCCCAGGGCCTTTGCCCCTGCTGGTCCTCTGCAGGAATCTCTCTCCCATGCTCTTTTTACCCAGCTGCCTTCTTATGCATCCTTCTGACCTCAGCTCAGTCCTCACTTCTGCAGGAAGGCCATCCCAGTCCCCAAGACTGGGTTAACACCCTTTTTTTGAGGCTGCACAATGCACCTTTGCTTGGTAGAACTTACAACAGCTGCAATGTTACATTTATTTATGCTTTTCTTCCACTGGAATATGAGCTTCTTGAGGGTAGGGATAGGGTCTGCCTAGTTTACTAGTATATGATAGGTGTTCAATAAATACTTGCTCATTTTCTCTGCTCTTTAAATTTATTTATCAAGAGCCTTCTAGGTGTTGGTTCTTTTTCTAGTCTCTGGGGATACACCAGGAAAGGAATACACCACTATTCTCTTGGCACTTATGGTTTAGTGGAGGTGACAATAAACAAAGAAGTAAACTAATATCAGGAGTTGATAAGTGCTATAGAGAAAAATCAAGAGAGAGAGGAAAGAGTACTGGGGCACCCGTATTTTTAAAAGGATGGCCTGGGAAGGTGACATATGAACAAAGGAAAGGGAGGGGAGTGAGAGCTGGGGGTATAGGAAGAATATGTTCCAGGCAGAAGGACTGGCCATGGCCCAGGATGTGAAGCAGGACTGCATGACAGGGAAGGAATGGTGAGTGCTGTAAGGAGATAACTCATCTAACCCCTAGATCCTTACTAAGTCCATTTCACAGATGAGGAAACGGAGCTCAGAGAGGGGAGTCCTTTGCACAAGGCTGCACAGTTATGAATGGTGGAGTTGGTATGCATAGGAGTCTGATGCCAGGACTAGCTTCTCTTCGAAGACCCTAACAGCGGGTTTCTGGAAGGCTGGAGGGAGATAGACCTTTCCCATCTCCATTGGCTCTGCACAGGGCTTGTTATGCTTGCCAGGAAAATCCTAGCACCCAGCTTCCAGGGTGGCCTTTACTGTCTTGGCCTTCAGAAGAGGATCTGGTGGGCTCTGTCCATGAGGTGGCTGAAGAGCCAGGCCAAGGCATCCTCACCACCTGCCCTGCCGGATGACCACCTCTGCTCACCCTCCGAAGCCCTCAGAGCCTGCAAGTTCATGATCCCCTTGGACAGAGAGGCCACCTAGTCTTCCTGGAAGCCCCACACTCCTCAGACCACACTTTTCTCTAGGCCTCCAGAGGAAGGCCTAGAGTTTTGTGCTCCGGGTACCTCACTTCCCTCACCTTAATCAGCCTGGGCCCTGTAAAGAAAGAAGTGGTGGGATTTACCCGGACTCACGACCTGTGCATCACAGCCACAGGCTGGGTTCTGGGGATCAGGCTCTGGTGTTCTCCAGGAGCTGCCAGTCTGATGGAGGAGGAGGAGGCTGCCCTTAAATCACACTGGTCAGAGATAAGGGCATTAAAATGCAAGCAAAGGGAGAGTGCAGGTAGAGGGTTCCTGGGTTCTAGGGGAGGGAGTGTGTGTGAGGGAGACAGGGGTCCTTGTAGGTTCAGGCATGGGTGGCCGTGTGTGTGTGTGTGTGTGTGTGTGTGTGTGTGTGTGTGTGTGTGTGTATTGGTGGGAGTGTCAGAGGCTTCCTTTCAGCCTTCAGGAGGCGCCCTTGAGCATGGAGCCCCACGAGCCAGAGACCTGCAGACCTCGGAGGGGATCTCGGGTCCTACCTGGGGCTGTGTGTTGGGGGATGCGGCGGAGGCGTCTGGATTTGGCGCAGCAGGGACTTCCAGCAGCCGGGAAGGGTCTTCTTCAGCCCCTCCCCCCGCCCCGCCCCGCCCCTGAGCCGGGGAGACCCGCTGGCTGGAAGCTCGGGTTCTTCTAGCCGGCGGCTGGTAATGCAGATATGCCCTAGGGGGAGGAGGAGGAGGACGGATTGGCACCCCCCTCCCTCGTCCTAGGCCCTCACTCGCCGCCTCTTCCCTCCCCGCGCTAACTCTCCCGGCGCCCTCGCCTGCCGCGGGCGGAGCTCCATTCGCGGCGGCGAGGTTCCCCGGCTCCCGCCCTTCCCGGTCCCTCCCTCCCGGAGCCCCCAGCGGCCGCCACCGCCGCGGTGTAGCCCGCGCGGCGCGTGCAGGTACGTGCGCCTCGGCAGCGGCTCGGGGCTGGGCGCCGAGGGGGCGGGAGCGGGGAGGGCGAGGCGGCGGCGGCGGCCGGGCCCGCGCCCTCCAGGCTGCGCTGCAGCCGAGACCCCGGCGGCGGGCGCGGGGAGGACGCGCTCGCTCGCCGGCCGCCCGCGCCCTCGGCTCCGCGTGGGGAGGCGGCGGAGGCCCGGCACAGGTACGCGCGCCGAGGGGACTGCGGGGGCGGCCGGAGGCTGAGGGCCCGAGGCGGCGAAGGACAGCGAGCCTGACCTCGCGGCTCGCCGAAGGACACGCGGCCAGGGGACCCCGCGCACGCCGGCACCCGCGCACCCGCACAGCCCGCGGCGGGGCTGCTCGGCGGGGTCGGGCCTGTCCTCGCCCGGCCGGCGGCGTCCGCGGTCAAGGGCAGGAGCAGGGGGCGTGACCTGCGGGCGCGGGCGCCGGTGCGGTGGGCGGCCGGGGTGCCCGGGAACTTTGGGTAAAACAGCGTGGACCTACGTGTGCGTATCTGCGTGCCCAGGGCTTTGTGTACAACTCGTGCGTGTGTCTCTCGATTGGGTTTGTGAAGCTTTACCCAACCTCACTGCGCTTGGGTCTTCTCGGGTGACAGTGTGGGCCATGGGTGGGGTCTTGGGCCCCGGGTAGATCTTAGCGGATCTGGCTTGAATTTTAGCAGCCTGTGTGCCGTGTGTGTGTGTGTGTGTGTGTGTGTGTGTGTGTGTGTGTGTACACACTGTGGGTCACACTGCTGGCTTCCCATATCTCTGGGTACTGCCGTGGGAACGGCCCCTGGGAGAGCAAGTGTGGAACTGGGTGTGTCTTTCAGGACCTACCCAACTGCAGGTGAAATTGGAGTAACTAGTAGGCTTGTGGGGTGCCACCAGTGGGCATAGCCACTCTGTCAGTTCCTATGTCTCTGCTCATGTTTGGGTAACTGACTGGGCATGTCCTTGGGTAACCCCTGGGGAGAGAAACAGTGGAGGGGGAGCCTCCTTTTTTCTCTGGCTCCTCATCTGGGCAACCTAAGGAGAAAGTTTTGGGTTCTTGAAGGGTGAGAGGTTCTTCTCCAAGAATTTGAGTGCCTCAGATTTCCTCTGGGATATGAAAGCAAGAATATGTTGGTCTGGGAAAGGGGTTCCTGGGCCACTCCGGGAGCAAGTTCTGTGGAAGGTTTTAAAGGCCTGGTGTAGGGGGCATGTTGAGCACCAAGTAGCACCCACTGCTGGGCCCTGTTTGTGTCTTTTGGTGTTAAAAGTAGAAAGTTGGGCCGGGCGTGGTGGCGAATGCTTGCAATCCGAGTGTATCACAGGTTCATGGCCAGCCATGAACAACTTAGTGAGATCCTCATCAACTTGATGAGACCCTGTTTCAAAACAAAGAATAAAATAGGACTGGGGGTGCAGCCCAGAGGTAGAATGCCCTTGGGTTCAATCCCCAGTATCTCTCTCTCTCTCTTACACACACACACACACGTACACACACACACACACACACACACACACACACACAGAAAATCAACTAGCATGCCTCTCCTTTTTGTCTATTCCGTGGGAAAGCAGTCTAGGCAGGGTGCCTGGGACCGAGGTGGTTGCTGCTCTCAAGATACCCGTGGTGGTTGTTGGATAAAGTGGAAAGTCTGTGAGTGGGAGCTGGAGGAGCCAGGGAAGGAGGGTGGGGTGCTGCCACAGCACCAGAGTGTGGGTTTGCAGGTTTGGGAGGGATGATCATTCTCAGGGCACCTGCATTCAACTCCTGGCCTCCCACATTTTATAAAAATAGTGATGGTAATTTCTGATTCTGGGGCTAGTGAGTATTATACAGGACACTCTTTTTTTTTTTTTTTTTTTTGCGGTACTGGGGATTGAACTCAGGGGCATTCTACCTCCTAGCTACACCCCCAGCCCTATTTTTTTATTCTTTATTTTGAAACCGAGTCTCACTGAGTTGCGGAGTGCCTCACTAGTTAGCTGGATCCGGATCCTCCGGTCTCAGCCTCCCAAATGCTGGGATTACAAGCATGCACCACCACGCCCGGCTTACAGGACACTCGAGTTAAGTGCCCAGTCCAGGGCCAACAGTGTGATAGGTAAACATTTATTAAATTGATTCTCTGGAGCCAGGCGTGGTGGCACACACTTGTAATCCCAGTACTTGGGAGGCCAAGACAGGAGGACCGAAAGTTTGTTGCCAGCCTCAGCTACGTAGGCCCTCTGCAACTTAGTGACATCTTATTTCAAAAAAAGGGCTGGGGGGTGTAACTTGGAGGTAGAATGCCCCTGGGTTCAATTGCCAGTACCACAAATAAATGAATGAATGAATGAATGAATGAATGAATGAATGAATGAATGAATAAAATAGGGCTGCGGTGTAGTTTGGAGGTAGAATGCCCCTGGGTTCAATTGCTAGTACCAATAAATAAACAAATAAATAAAGCTTTGAAAAGAGAAATGTAGTGATCAAAATGAGTTGTAAGCAGTCTCAGCCATTGGACTCAGTTGAAAGGCCTTAAATATGCTAAAAGAAGATATCAGCTAGAAGTCCATATTCCAAGGAAGGTCAGAACAACTGAAAAACATGCCTTCTTTCATTGAGGCTTTTGGAGTTTCGTTCATTTGTTCATTTAATTCATTCTCATTTTGTTCATTTGCTCCTATTTGAGAACACATACCACACAGAGAGCCGCAGAGCACTAGAGAATACACTTGGGTGTGAGAATGTGGACAATTGTGTGTGAGCGTGTGTGGACAGGTAGGAATGTGTGAGCCACTCTGCATCAGGGGATCTCTGTGCTGGGGGATTTGGGTGCCTGTGAGGCCCTGTGTGTATGTACCCCCAGGTCATCAGAGTGTACATGGATCTGCCGGTCCTGCTGTAGGAACAGAAATGACACATGTCAGCTAGGTAGATCAGCCCAAAGGAGGACCCGATTTCCAGCTCAGAGGACAGCTGTGAGGAATGGAGGCCGAGGGCAGCCAGATTCTTCAGTTTTGCAAGAGAAGCCAGGAATCCAAACTTTATAAAACTTTTGCTTTGTATATAATGGCAGCTAACTCACCAAAACCTGAATAGATCAGAAACAAAACAAAGCAAAACTTCTGTGAGCCAATTGTGGCCCATGGGCAGTAATCTAGTATCCTTTGATAGAAATGCACATGTGCTGTGTGTGTTCAGGTACTGGGGTAGGGTATCTCCTCTTTGCAGCCAGATAGTACCCTCTCTCTCACCCCTTTCACAGCTTTCCTGGTCCAGGCCTCCACCGACCCTTTATATAAGGCACTTGGCTTTGACTTAGAGTGGCTCTCAGGTCTGCACCTTTCTCTTTGCCCTCTGAGCCAGGCCATCCCCCACCTGTTGGTTTGCTTGTTGAATCCCATCCTCCATACCATTTGTCTTTCTGAAGTCCAGGCAGATCTCAGCATTCCGGGTTCTAGGACCTCGGCTGCCCTGACTTCTTGCCCTGACTTCTTGGCCTGGCTTTCAAAGTCCTTTGTGACCTGGCCCCACCTGACCTCTGAGGCACCTCTCTTGCTTCAAGATGCCCTGATTCCTCTCACTGCTGAGGAATTTCCCACTCTTCTTCTGAGGTCTGGCTTTCAAATGCTCCTAGCTCCTGGAAGCTTCCTTGCTTCTCTCCCCTTTGTTACCACAACACTTGGTCATCTCCGCCCTTTTCCCAGCCTCTAAATCACCCTTGCCTCATACAACAGTGCCCCTGAATTGAGCTGGCCAAGGCCTTCTGTGCATTCTCTTAGGAAAGCCTCACAACACTCATACGGGGGAGGCATTTTTTTTCATTCCCATTTTACAGATGAGAACACCAGGAGCTCACATCACTCACTGAAGCTCAAGTGATGAAGTTGGGATTTGAACCTGAGCCACTTTATCTAAAATTCCTCTGTCACATAACAGCTCATTGCTAATACTTACTGGGCACTTTGCTGAGAACTTCATAGGAGTTGTCTTAATCTCCCTGTGAAGTGGGAGATTGGGATATAGTGGTATTCTGTGTGTGTGTGTGTGTGTGTGTGTGTGTGTGTGTGTGTTGCTGGGGATTGAATCCAGGGGCATTCTACCTCTGAGTCATACTCCCAGCCCTTTTTTATTTTTTGTATTGAAACAGAATCTTCCTAAATTTCTGAGAGTCTTGCTAAGTTGCTGAGGCTAGTCTTGAATCTGCAGTCCTCCTGTCTCAGACTCCCAAGTACTGGGATTACAGGTGTCGGCCACCATGCCTGGTTAGTATTATAATCTCATAGATGGGGAAACTGAGCCCAAGAAAGCCTAAGTGAATTGCTCAAAGCCACACACCAGAGTGGGATCCTAGCCTGGATCAGACTGCTGTTACTGACCTGTTCTCCAGCTCCTCCTCTGTGTGGTGAGCTCCCCCAGGGGGAATGGTGTCCAAGACAAGTGTGAAGACAGCACTAGCAGGCACTTGGTAGAGGTGTGTTCAATTCACCTTTCTGTTTTCTCCTGCAGCTGCCAAGGGGCCAAGGGATGAGCTGGGGTCCTCCTTCCCAATGGCATCTCCCCCTGGTCTGGAACTGAAGACACTGAACAATGGTCCCCAGATCCCCAGGAGACCTGCTCCTCTGTGCCCTGTGGCCCCACCCAAGGCAGGTGTGGAGAATGCCTGCTTCTCCTTGGAGGAACACGAGACTCATTTCCAGAACCCCAGGGATGACAGACTGGGCAGCTCCCCCAGTCCCTTGGGGAGTGTTCCCTCATTGCCCCAGTCCCAGCAGGATGATCTGTCCCTGCATTCAGAGGAGGGGCCAAGCCTGGAGCCTGTGAGCCGCCCTGTGGATTATGGCTTCGTTTCTGCCCTGGTTTTCCTGGTGAGTGGGATCCTCCTGGTTGTGACAGCCTACGCTATCCCCCGCGAGGCCCGAGTCAACCCAGACACAGTGACAGCGAGGGAGATGGAACGACTAGAGATGTACTACGCCCGCCTGGGCTCCCACCTGGACAAGTGCATCATCGCGGGCCTGGGGCTGCTCACGGTGGGCGGCATGCTCCTGTCAGTGCTGCTGATGGTCTCCCTGTGCAAGGGCGAGCTGTACCGCCGGCGGACCCTTGTCCCTGGCAGGGGCTCCAGGAAGACTTATGGCTCCATTAATCTGCGCATGAGACAGCTCAATGGGGATGGGGGCCAGGTCTTGGTGGAGAACGAAGTTGTCCAGGTCTCAGAGACCAGCCACCCCCTCCAGGGATCCTAAGTGAGAGCCCACCCTGTCTGCTGCTTTAGCTACAGGGTTCCAAGTCCCCCAGAGGGCTGGGGTTTTGAACTGAGCTCCACATAGGGCCCTGTGGAAGGAGCTGGGTGCTGGCTGGGGATCCCAGGGCCTGGCCCAGAATCTACTCAGGCAAGTGCTCGCTGATCTGTTCTGCAGCTTGAGGTTTGCATAAGGTTTTGTTTAGAGGATGGCTTCTGCTGCTAAAAATACAAAGTTTGGAAACTGCTGCTCTTGGAAGATGAAGTTTCTTGGCATTCCTGGGGTTGGGAGCCATTTGAGAGGTTGCTCACCCAATTCCATATGCCTTAGGGAATTTCGGGACGTCCACTCTTTTCATCTGCCAGCTGATGGTGTTGGGTGACCCTTGAGGGGTGCCTTTTAGTTCTGACCATCTGAGGGGGGAGGTGGCTTCATGATGAGGGGAGAAGCCCCTTCGTGATGGGGTGACCCCTCGGAAGCACCCCCACTGACTGACCCATGACCATCCCCACTCCAGGCAGGGGTTGGACTGGATGATCCCTCCGGCCAATTCTACCCTGGGACTGGGAACCCTGTCTCTGCCTCCAGCCACTCCTTCAAGGGAGGAGGTATCTGCCAGGCACTGACCATTCTCTGTGCCATTTTCTGGCCTGCTTTGGTGACCACCACTGTCAGGAAGCCAGAAGTTCTTGGGGACCTGTTTAAGAGTCCCTTGGTCAGGTTTGGTTAAGCCCACAGTTTGATACATCCTGGTTTTGGTCTTGGGGGTCTAAATTTCCTGCAGCGACTAATTTTCTTCAGTGGCACATTGTTCAAAGCTAGCAGCACAGTGCTCACCAATTGTCTGGGCATGAAGAATCTTTTATACAAGAAAGTGTAAGGACCTTGTTGTGTATCTGTGGGCAGGATGTGCGCCTTTATTATCTTCTCTCCACAATAGTATGTCTCTTGGGCCTGACTCATTCTGGTAGCAGAAGAAAAAAAATTAAATGCTGAATTTGTAACCTCCTGCTTACCCTGGATGGTAGTGAAGCACAGCCATGGTTTATCTGGGAAGAAAGGCACAGGGTGGTCTGTGCACTACAGCCACATTTATAGCTGCTAGTTCTCTTCTCTGTGGAATGTTTCTAGGCTCTTTTCAGACTTTCTGAGCTCTGACAAGGAAAGGACCTGGATGTTAGGGGGCAAGAAGATACAGGTGTTTGAGAATTTGGGGGCAGCGTCATCCAGTCCAAATGACCCGAGAGGGCTTCAAGAGGACTTGCCTTCTTAGGCCACTGGTATGAAGACTCAAAAGGGATAATTTCCGTGAGCAAATGCTAAGTGGGTCTCAGTTACTCAGGCCAGTTGACCATGTAGGCTGAGGATTCTCTGTGTCTCAAGGAGGGAGGATGGAATAGGTGTGGGATCTGTAGGCTAGAGAGGCAGTGGTTACATGTAACCTGAGAGTTCAGTGCAGTGAGAAGAACATCTGGGCAGGGTAAGATCACAGCTCCTGAGACAGATCAAATGTCTGCACCTGCTGGCAGTATTTGCCCAGAGCAGAGAGTTGGGGAAGGGCTGGAGAGGACAAAGATTGTTTAGTGTGGCCTCCCAGGTTCTGTAGTGGTGTTGAAAGGGTGTGGTTTGAAAAGAACAAAGGCCAAATGGTGAAAGGCTCACAACTCCTGGGCTTCTGTGGATGTGTGTTGATGAATCCGCTTCTCCTACATTCTAAGCAGGAAGGAGCTGCAAAGTGGCATGAGCTACAGAGAATTGGAAATTCTAAATGATGGGTTCAGGCTTTTCACATCCATGATGATGATAAAACATCAATCCAGGCCATATGTATGACGGGGACGGGGGACTCATTTGGATACTAAACCTGTTGAGGATGCATCGAGGACAATCAACTCATATCAGTTTAAATGCAATGAACGGTATTTAGGGGGCTAAATGTGCAAGAAGATTAAATCCCAGGAATCTCAGGTTTTCTCAAAGCCTCTGCTTTGCATTCTAATGTAGACGCTCTTCAGAAAATGTGTGTAATGGATACAGGCAGTAATTACCTTGTCAGTGAATTAAGAAAACTTGAGAGATGCTAAAAACATCTTCCATAGATTGTGGCTAAGATCGGTGGGTCAGAAACAGGTTTAGGAGCCGGGCGTGGTGGCGCACGCTTGTAATCCCAGCATTCGGGAGGCTGAGACCGGAGGATCCAGGTTTGCGGCCAGCCTCAGCTACCTAGTGAGGCACTCCACAACTTAGTGAGACCCTGTTTCAAAATAAAGAATAAAAAATAGGACTGGGATATAGCTCGGCGGTAGAACGCCCCTGAGTTCAATCCCTAGTACCGCAAAAAAAAAAAAAAAAAAAAAAAAAAAAAAAGAAACAGGTTTAGGAAGGAGTTGAGGAAGAATATGGAGCACTGAGAACTTGCCTTGTAGGTTTCTTTGGGGCTAGGTGTGGCATTGTTCCAGGGGCCCCTCACCTTCCTCACCTCCAGGAACTTCTCCCGTCGGATGGGCTGATAGAGACCCCAAACCTTGCTTGTCCTGGAGCTTCTGGACAGATGGCAATTTTGGAGTTGGTGTGTGGATATGTGAATACAGGCCTGGGTGTGAATATGTGAATACGGGCTCTGCCATTTGCTGGGTGTATGACCTTGGGCAAGTTACTCTGTCTCTTTGGATTTCTTTGCAGAGGTGGATTAATGAAAACTAAACCCTTGGTGTCTACCTCTGCCTTCTCTCAGGCCTCGCCTCACACGCATCTGCAGGTCTTGTCAGCTGTGCTTTCAGAATCCGATCAGTGTTCACCCCTGGGCTTCCTCTGCCCAGCCAGGCTGCCCGTGGTGTCCTGGCTCTCCATCCTGCCCCTTGCCTCACCCTCCTCAGTTCATCCCCCACTCAGCAGTCAGAGGACGCCTGCTAAGAAGGCAGTCAGTCATGTCACTCTTTTGCTCAAACTCCCCTGTGTCCAGTTCTTCCCACAGCCAGAGGGACACTGACAGCAAGGCCAGCAAAGCCTGTGTCCAGACTCCTCACTTGCCAAGCCCCATCCATCATCCTGCATTACCACTTGTATTTGTCATTTTGATTTATTTTTCTTTTCTTTTTTGGTGGTACTGGAGAGTGAACACAGAGGCATTCTACCACTGAACTAAACACCCAGCCCTATTTTATTATTATTTTGAAATAGGGTTTTAATAAGTTGTTGAGGGCCTCACCAAATTGCTGAGGTTGGCTTCAAACCTGCAGTCCTCGTCTCAGCCTCCAAGTACTGGGATTACAGGTGTGTGCCACCACACCCAGCAGATTTATTTTTCTTAAGGACGGTCTCCTAAATTCCATAATTCCATAAGCTTCAGGTCCTCAAACCTAGGTCTGTCCCTTGCAATGGCCTACATGGCCCTACTCTATCCAGCCCCTGTTCCTCTGACCTCATTTCCCAGCCCTGGCCCTTCCCTCGCTCCAGCCATCCTTGCCTTTTTGCCATTCCTTAACTTTGCTGATGCACTCCTACCACAGGACCTTTGTACCAACTGTTTCTTTCCACCTGGAAGGCTCTTCCTCTCAATATCTGCAAGACTCACTCCTTCACCTCCTCAGGGGCTGTATTCAAACATCATCTTTTCAATGAAGCCTTTCTGACCACTCTAAAACAACACCTGACATTTTTTTTGTGTGTGTGTGTGGTACTGGGGATTGAACCCAGGGGCATTCTACCTCTGAGCTATACCCCCCACCCCATTTTTTATTCTTTATTTTGAAACAGGGTCTAAGTTGCAGAGGGCCTCACTAAGTAGTTGAGGCTGGCCACAAACCCGAATCCTCTGGTTTCAGCCTCCCAAATGCTGGGATTACAAGCGTGTGCCACCACGCCTGGCTCACACCTGACATTCTTTTTTTTTTTTTTTTTTGCGGTACCAGGGATTGAACTCAGAGGCATTCTACCTCCGAGCTACACCCCCAGCCCTATTTTTTATTCTTTATTTTGAAACCAGGTCTCGCTAAGTTGCGGAGTGCCTCACTAGGTAGCTGAGGCTAGCCTCGAACCCGGATCCTCCGGTCTCAGCCTCCCGAATGCTGGGATTACAAGCGTGCGCCACCA